>OW679201.1:80675727-80896188 GCA_940337035.1 Agriotes lineatus | reverse complement strand
GAAACTCTAATTTAGCCGTGATAATGATTTACTGTTACAAAATCTTATAAATGTTCTTTTACAGTTTGTTGTCTAAATGAGGATATTTTTCTTTATCCAATTTACATGTTTTACAAAATCTCTTCATTTAAAAAACTGTAAAAGAACATCTACACGATTTTGGTAACAGTAATTTATTAACAGGGTTAGATTAGGAGTTTCTTGAAGCCATTTAAATAAATATTAATTAGAATTGAAAAATATTTCTCCTAAAAAACGGCTTGCATAAAAAACGTAAAAAGTATGCAAACATACTACTTTTCGGTAAATAATAAAAAATCTAAAGAACTAATTAACATTTTATATTATTTTTTCCAATTATTAGTTATTTAACCAACAAGTGTGTTAATGAAGGCGATTAATAATCGAAACTGTTTAAAGCACGAACGAGCGATAGCAAGTGAGTGCCTTTAATAGTTGAGATTATTAATCGCCCATTAACAAACGAGTTGATTACAAAATTTTTTCGTTGGCCGCAAAATCTTTTTGTGGCGAAAAATTTGATTAATACAACTAACCTCCATGCAAAATATCATCAAAACGTCAAAATCACAACAACAGTTAATTAATGAAAAAGAGTGTATTAATCAAAAACAGTGTATTAATGACGTCTATTAATCCATCCTTTTTTAGGAAAAATAATTCATTAATATTGAAATTAACAAGCGGTCAACGAAAAAAGCCTTTAAAGTCTTCACATAAAAAAATTGAATTTTAATATTAAGTCTTGGTATGTGAAATTTTGAAAAATATTGAAAAATTTGAACAATTAATTTTTAACTAAAGTTGAAAAAATTAGAAGTTGTCTGGACTTGAGATTGTTCAGTTAGCTAAAAATAACACACTCTAAACAAATCCCATTGAAATCTTACTTAATTTCCGAAAAATAGCACTTTTCGAATTTTGACAATTTCGAAAAACTCCATTTTCTAAATAAGTAAAAATCACTCGGTATATATGATACGGGCTAAATAGGTTTCTAGACAAGCACAAATTATTGACGTAAAAAGTTTTTTTGAAAAATAAAAAATTATTTTTTTCCCATATTATGCCGACTTTTTGGCGGACACTGTATACAAAACACAAGAAGAGATAGTCACTAAACTAAAAATCTGGTGTGATACACTCACACAACTTCCTTTTACAGTGATCTTATAATTAGTCAAAAATCTCATTTTTAATTTTTAACCATTTGTTAAAAATTTTCAAAAATTACGAATTCTACAAAAACGGTACAAAATCGAGTGTTAGTTAAAGAGACAAATTTTCTCTAGAATTTTAAGGTGAATTCAAAAATGTAATAATATACCGGGTGTTTTATTTAAAATAGGAGTTAATAAAAAAAATAGAAAAAAAAACAAAAGAAACCCACTTTAGAAGTATTCAACTGGAAAATCACCTATCTCACATCAATACACATTAAAAATGTAAGAAAAATGTAAAGTTTAAAAAAAATCGTTAGAGCCGTTTTTGAAAAAATCGAAAAAAACTGAAAAATCACAAGAGTAGACACCTACTTCCGGTTATGCGATTTTCTTCAAAAGCTTGCTGTCTCATCTACATAGTACACAAAACTTATATATGAAGTTTCAATGCCATACCTCTTTTCGTTTTTGAGATATTCTGTTCACAGACAGACACACAGACAGACAGACAGACACACAGACCAATAAAAAAAAATATGTTTTTTGGGATCAGGGGACTCTAAAACGTGAAGATCTGTTGAAAACTCAATTTCGAATTTTTGGGGTGAATCCAATACTTCCTTTATAGTAGTAAAAGGAAGTAAAAAAACTGTCTTTGATAAACACACTCTTTACTAGTAAGTCAGAATTTTCACAGCACTACGCAAACTGCAATGAACGATTCGAAAACATACGTGACTATACAGACGAGTCGATTGGGAAAAACTGAAATCAGCTTTTTGGCAAAATATTGACGAGAGCATTGACCGAATATCGCGCAGTGTCGGGTTGTCGGGTATGTTCGTCATATCGCTAGTCCTACTCCTTTCCCGCTTCACCTCTTTACCAAGGAAACAAACCATGGATTTTTAAAGATCCATCGCCATCTGTCCGTTCTGGTCCAACACTACTGGAAATAACGCGACATTGGACTACTTGTGATTAATATACAAAGTTAAAACGAAAACAAATTAAATCCAACCTGAGTTTAAGAGTAAATTGTTCTACCGGAGCTAGTTTTATAAAAAGATAAAATAATAAGTAATTTACCAAAAAGGGCATATTATTGCATAAGTTATTTCTAAACGGATACGAATTACGATTAAAGCGAAAAGGTTACGGTAACAATATATACCGGGTGTCCTAAAAGTTTGGAAACGGCTGAATATCTTGAAAAATACGCTTTGGATCGGGAAAGGAAAAAACAGTTATTTGATATTTTTTAAAAAGCTATTAAATGATACCAAAATTGACCACCCCCCTCCCCTGTTTGTGGGGCGGGGGGCAACTTCAAAATCTTAAATAGGAATCCCCACTCTTGATTGCCGATTAGCATTGTACTCAAAAAACTACGTAAGTAAGTTTCCCCCACTCCCATCCACTCGGGTGGGGTGGGGGGATTGTTTTTGGTGTCATTTGATAGCTTTTTAAAAAACATCAAATGCGTGTTTCTTTGTTTCAGGATCCAAAGCGTATTTTTCGAGATATTCAGCCGTTTCCAGGCTTTTAGGACACCCAGGGTGTCTCAAAAAGAATGGGACACCGATTGATCATATATTCCTTACGTTATAATAAACCGCTTAAACCTAATATACCTTAGTACAAAGTCCCTTCAGTAAGAAGTTATAGGGCCTTGAAGTTCAATTTTTTATTTTTATGATAATTTCCACAAATGTAGAGGTATCGATTTGATTTCTGGTATACGTACTGACTATTATGTACTGCATTAATTAATTTCTTGTCATAAATTAGACTTCACTGTAAGAGGCACTTTACCTATCTTTGAAAACTTTTTTAATTTTAACTTCGTTATCTGTAACAATTTTTGAAATTGTAGGTTTTATGAAAGAATAATGTACTCTTAGTTCTTAAGCTTAAAAGCAACCGTTTACCTTAAAGTGCCTATCAAAGGTTTTTGGTTGTCATTAAGACGTGCAATGATCAAGTAGCCATGATCACAAAAACAATAGTAATCTAGTAAAAAACAATGATAAATCAATTAATAATATTTATCTACTTTGCGTTCGTACTGAGGCTATTACGATACGCGTTTGCGTATCGTAATAGACACAAAGCGATGCTATAATATAAATACTCAAAAATTTCATTTTTAAGCTTAAAAAAGTGGCAAAGTAGATAAAATACTGTATGATACCTGGTTTATATGGCATTTTGTAGCACTTACTCCTTTAGGGCACTCCTCGCTTCGCTCGTCGTACCCTAAATCCGTGCGTGCTACAAAATGCTTCTTATAAAACTCGTATCATAATATACTAAAGTGACATCAGAATTTGTTCTTTTATGTTTAAGAAAATACCGCTACATAACGAATTCTCCACTGCTGAAAGATCGTTATGTCGCAGTATTTTCATAAGCACAAAAGACAAAAAGCTGATGTCACCAACATCATTAATTAATTTCATGTTGTTGTTTACTAGATTAAAATCAATGCCAATTGTTTTTGTAATCATGGCTACTTGATAATTGCACGTCTAAATGACAACCAAAAACCTTTGATAAGCATTTTATGGTAAACGGTTGCTCTTACGCTTATGAACTAGGAGTACATTATTTTTGTGTATTTTAATTCTCTTTCACAGAGTAACCTAAAATTTGAAAGAATGTTACATACCAATAGGGCCACAATTATATATAACAGCAATAAGATAACATGAACAAGAATATAACATGTATTGCTTGAGTAAGAAAGAGATAAACATAGTAGCAAATATTTGAGAAGGCTTGACGCTTAATTTAATTATGACATTTTTCAACTAAACATGCCTACTAAAATAATTTTTTCGTATGGCCATCTCTTTCTTACTCAAGCATTCTATTTTGTTATTCATGATATCTCATTGCTGTTATATATAATTATGGCCCCATCCGTATAACGAAGTTAGAGCTAAAAAAGTTTTGAAAGTTAGGTAAAGTGTCCCTTACAGTTAAGTCCAGTTTATGAAAAAAAGGTTATTAGTACAGTACATAATAGTAAACATGTGTACCAGGAATCAAATCGATATCTGTACATTTGTGGAAATTGGCAAAAAAATAAAAAATTGAACTTAAAGGCCCTATAACTTCTTACCGAAGGGACTTTGTACTAAGATATATTAGGTTTAATCGACTTATTATGACGTAAGGAATATATGACTGATCGGTGTCCCATTCTTTTTGGGACACCCTGTATATCGCAGTAGCCTCACCTAATATTATTAAAGCTTTACGTTGCGGCGTGTAATTATGCACTGATCGACTACACTGCAATATGAGTTGAATACTTAATTATTTTACATTACGACAATTATTTGATATTCTTTATATGTCACATTTGACTGTACGAATTCTATTTTGGTTTTAGATAAATTCTCAATTACAATGAATTTAAGTATTTCTTATGCCCTTTAATATGAATCGTTAATATTAAGTTATTAAATATTTCTAGCTCAGTAGAACATGATTACTCTCAAAAAACAAGTCGGTTCGCCCAATATCAAGACTGTTCATTATTTCTGAAAAATCATTTATTTAGTGAAAACTATTTGTAACAATTTTAAAGAACTTCAAAGCATGTACATATCAATCGCAAATACCTTCTTGGTACCCTACCTGTCATTCAATAAACATGAAATAGTAAGTAGTCTTTTTATTAAATACTATATTTCACTCTTTTACTGTTTATTTTAGTTTGCTCAATAAATACCTGTGACTTTAGCTCGTCCAAAGAACTTAATCCGCCTTCTCAAAGATCCAAATGTAAACCAACTACAGAGTAACCTCAGTACAAGCCCATCATACTGTCAACAACTACAAACATACTCGCAAATGCATCCTTCCAATTCTCAATCAGCATACAATTCAGCAACACGAACCTCGACAGAATCCTCCAGCAATGAACACACTCTCCTTTCCAAATAAGATATTGACAATCCAAATAATGCGAATTCCCACAGGACGTCACCTCAACTAGTGCCAATCTCAAAACGTCACTCCAACAAAAATTCAGTAAAGTTCAATTCCATCAGATGGAAAACCATTTCCAATTCCCAACTACAGATATATATAGGTATATACAGGGTGAGTTTTTTTTCATTATCACTATAGGGATCTCGGAAACCGTGAAAGATAGAAGGTTGGTTAAATGGAGAAAGAATTGCAGTTTTATGAGCTTATTCGAGATGTGCTTTTGTTTCTTTGAAAAAATCCAAGGCCTACTAGATACAAGCAAAATATTAAAATTACCTAATTTTTTAAAGACGGTCTAGCGCCGTTATTATTGGAAATAGAAAAAAAATAATAAGAATAAAAATTTTAGCTATTTTTACGGTGTTTATCTTACACTTATTAGTTTTCTTCTAGCTTTCATAGTTTTTGAGTTATAACATTAAGTTGCATTTTTTTAAATAGCAATCATAGTTGGCTTAGACATTTCTAAAAAGAGCTCACTTTTCCGCTTAAAATGACATAAGGTTTGTTACACCTATTTTGACAAATTATTCTTTTATAATAATTTTCGTAATAAGAAAATGACGAAAACAAAAACTATGAAAGCTAGAAGGAAATTAATAAGTGTAAGATAAACACCCTAAAAATAGCTAAAACTTTTATTCTTATTATTTTTTTTCTATTTTCAATATTAAGGGCGCTAGACAGGCTTTAAAAGATTAAGTTCTTTTTCTATATTTTGCTAATATCTAGTAGGCCTTGGATTTTTTAAAAGAAACATAAGCACACTTTAAATAAGCTCATAAAACTGCAATTCTTTCTCCATTTAGCAAACGAGATATGCTCTTTTTAGAAATGTCTAAGCCAACTATTATTGCTATTTAAAAAAATGTAAATTAATGTTATAACTCAAAAACTATGAAAGCTAGAAGAAAACTAATAAGTGTAAGATAAACACCGTAAAAATAGCTAAAACTTTTATTCTTATTATTTTTTTCTATTTTCAATAATAACGGCGCTAGACCGTCTTTAAGAAATTAGGTAATTTTAAAATTATGCTTGTATCTAGTAGGCCTTGGATTTTTTCAAAGAAACAAAAGCACATCTCGAATAAGCTCATAAAACTGCAATTCTTTCTACATTTAACCAACCTTCTATCTTTCACGGTTTCCGAGATCCCTATAGTGATAATGAAAAAAAACTCACACTGTATATATATATTTTTTGACCCTTTCTAAGTTCTTATTCCCTACTGTAATTATATTGGTCATAATCTTTGTCTGGGATGTATTCACGATGAGACCTAGTTTTTCTGATTCGCTTGTAAGATCGTTATACATTTCTGTTACATCTTCTAAGTTATCCGAGATTAGGATGATGTTGTCTGCGAATCGTAGGTGGTTAAGCTTTTCTTCATTTATTGTAATACCTTTTGTTCCCAATTTGTTTTCTTGAATACATCATCCAAAGCTGTTGTAAAGAGTTTCGGACTTATAGTATCACCCTACCTTACCCCACGTTTTATAATAAATGATTTCGTTTCTATGTGCAGTTCTATTGTAGCGGCCGCTTCTTCGTATATATTGTGCAGGAGCTGTATGTACTACCTGGAATCGATTCGGCAGTTTTGTAGACCTCTTTCAATCGCCCAATGTTCTATAGAGCTGAATGCCTTTTGTTAGTCTATGAAGATGAGATATAGCGGAAAATTATATTCATTACTTTTTTCTATGAGGGTCCTTATTGTCAAAATATGGTCGCTTGTAGAAAATCCCTTTCGAAACCCTGCCTGTTCAGTGGGTTGATAGTATTCCAACTTTTTAGAAATTCTAGCGGTAATGATCTTAGTTAGTAGTTTATAAAGTTGAGATAGGAGCGTTATCGTCTATACTTTTCTATCTCCCTTTTTAAACAGCAGGATTATTGTTGCAACATTCCAGTCCTTTGATATTTTTGCCTGGTTCAAACATTTGTTAAAAAGCAATTTAAGTACCCGTATAACTGGTTTACCTTCTTTTTTAGCAATTTATTGATGATATTATCTTGCCCAGGTGTGTTGTGTCCAGCACAATGCAACTACCCGTTGTAAAGTGGTAGACGGCTCGGATTAGAAGTTAAACACACACACACTATTTTAATGTATTTAATTCCCACGCGGGTAAGTACAGTAAACGATTGCATACAAAAAACAAGACAACACGCGTTGCCCTAAACAGCTCGCGTCACACCTCGTGGTCAACAAACTCGGCACATCGAGCTCCCTCATATAACTAGAAAACTAAACAGTTCTGGTAAATCAGACTGTTGCTGTTGCAACGTTGTGCAACCAACTATTCAGACAGTGGTTTCCGACATACTCCCACCTGAGTGATTTTGACATATAAAAAATGACTCACAAATAAAAGGAAACCAGATAAGTCCTTACAAATAGTCACTATTTCTACACTTAGATAATACAAAAAGCAAAATGGGTAAATAGGTAGCACTACCAACTACTATAGAAACTTAATAGGTAACCTAGACACTCCAGCACCTCCCGCACTAGCATCTTTCGGATTGTCCTTTTCTTGAAGTCGCTCGTCTTGTATTGGCAGAGAGCTGATGCACTCTAGGGGGTAAAGCCTCTGGATCGGTCTCAGCAGCTGTCCGCGGGCAGTGTCAACTCGCACCAGGCGCACCTGCCCATCTGGACCCGGAAGTAGCTCAGTCACACGACCAAGTGGCCAGTCTATACGTTTGTCGTTGTCGTTCCCTATAAGGACGATTTCTCCCAAAACTAGTTGTTGAGACCGCTTTCTGCAGTTCAATGATTTCAACTGTCCCAAGTATTCGTTCCGGAATCGGCGCCGCAGGGTCTCCCGTAGGGTCTGCTTGTATCTCATTCTGCGGCAGAGACACGCTTGATCCACGGCATCACAGTCCGGTATCCCGATCTCCGGTTGGTCCCGTAGGAACATTGCAGGAGTGAGAGCCAAAAGTTCTTCTGAGTCGCCTGACACGTAGGTGAGAGGTCAAAAGCGTCAAAATATCTTCATAATTGAGCCAAGCACGTCCAAGTACTTTGCGAAGAAACCCCTTTAACACACCAACCAAACGCTTTCAAAAACCGCCCCACCATGCGGCCGTAGGTTGGTTGAACCGCCACGATATACGTTGCACAGAGATCTCTTCCATTATCTTTGGCCAGTCCAACTTTGCGAAAGCGTTCTCCGTGCCTCGGTCACTGTATATAGTCCTCGGTCGTCCGCGTCTTGCCACAAATCTACGCAATGCTTGAAGGAAGCTCGGAGTAGACAGGGAAGTAGTCAGTTCGAGGTGCACTGCCCGGTACACGGCACAAGTAAACAAACACACTCAAGCCTTCTCTCAAGTTCTCAAATACAGCGGGCTGGCGAAATCTATCCCGATAACTTCGAATGGGACAGCATCGCATACCCGATTGAAAGGCAGAGGTGGTGTGTCAGCCGCATATGGTTTGGCATCATGTCTTTTGCACGTAACGTACTTACTTATTACTGCTCTTATGGCACGTCTACCTCCCATGATTCAATATTTTTCCCGGGGCATACTAAACAGTCCTTGCGTACCTACGTGACAATTCGCGATATGGGCTTCAAAAATTAAGCTGCGGAGAACCGGGTGCTTTCACTATCTTGCCGATTCGATACACTTGACTTCAATCGGATTACCCCGGCATCACTGCAAAACGGATTAAGAGCACTTAAGCGGTTATCGGTCTCATCGCGAAATGTTTCTTGTTGAATCACTTTAAAGGCGAACAGTTCAGCGTCATTAATTTCGTCAATGGTCAACGAACCTCGACGTCGTTGCTGGGGTGAGATTGTAGGTAAATCGAAAAACCCAAGCAATCATGCGGATGGCCATAGTGTATTTAGAAAAGTGAGTCAGATGCCACTTATCCGAGCTACAGTTCAGCAGAGTGACAACCACCCTCTTCCACTTCTCGCCGTTGATCTCTTCTTCGTCGTATTCTAGGTCTTCTGAGACCCATGTAGTCTGCGGTCCATATAACCAACTGGCCCCTCCCACCATCTCGATTCCAACAGATTTTTAGGAGAACACCCGCGTGAGGGAAAGTTGGCCGGATTGTAGACGCCTGGTACATGCCTCAAGTCTTCCACCTTGGTCAGAGAGCGAATTTCCGCCACTTTACTCCTTATAAATGGCGCCCAGTCTTCTTGTCGTCGAATCCAGGAGATAGCCGTATATGAATCACTCCAATAAAAGCACTCTGCGTTGTTTTCCAAGTTTCCACGTACAGACCGGCACAGTCTTATACCAATGGTGGCAGCTGACAACTCCAGGCGAGGAATGGTCATCTTCTTCAAAGGGGCTAATCTTGCTTTGGCTATGAGCAGGCGAACCACTACAGTGCCATTCTTTTCAATTCTTAGAAAAATGACCGCTGCATAAGCGTCTTTGATGGCGTTGCAGAACGTATGCAAACTTAAGTGTTCTGCTTCTCCCGGTCCGGCAAGTATCTATTTAGGAAGTTCAACAGCAAGCAGATGCGGAAGCTCCTTGATCCATCTGTGGAATTCCTGCTCAGTATCGTCATCTACCGGTGCATCCCAAATTAATCGCTGTCCCCACAGCCGTTGTAGTAAAAGTTTTGGCTTTAACGTAGCAGGACAAGTAACTTCAATGGGGTCAAATATGCGCTGGGTCACTGAGAGGATCAGCCTCTTCGTCACAACGCGATCTCGCAAGGAGCTGCCATCTTTTACACAGCTTTCACTAATAGCCAAGGTATTTTTAGTAAGGTGCCAAGTTAAACCAAGTACTGACAAAGCATTTGAATGTGTACCAGTGGGCCGGGTAAACACCCACCCTCGCAAGTGAAAATGTGCTTCAGCCATGACCATACTAGTTTCTCGAATGAATTGGTTCAAAGCATCTTCGTCTGGTACGCTGGTCACGCAATTGTCCACGTAGAAACTGCTTCGTAATTTAAAAATGGATTCGCTTGAATACGTCCGAGTTCAGCTCGCACTGTTTTAATTGCTCAGAAAGGTGGTGATCGATCGTCACCCCCAACAGAAAGGGACTGCTACTCAGGCCAAAAACAACGCGACGGTGTCTATACACCTGCTCATTTCCCTCTTCATCGAGCCATAAAAAACGGAGGAAATCTCGGTCGGTCTCATGTATGCTGATTTGCAGGAACGCTTTGCGAATATCTGGTACAACTCAAATCTTAACAGAACCGATGGTATTAATTCTACGAGGTTCGGTCCCTTTTAGAGAAAGTGGTTTAGTGATGGCTTGTCCTTTTCACGCGCAGAAGCTTCGAACACGGGTCGAATCTTCGTGGTCAAACCATTGTCTTTCACGACTGGCCTGTGAGGTAGATAATGAACGTTGGAATCATTCGTCGTCGCAGGAACTATTTCAATTATTCCTTCGTTCAGCCACTCTTTAAGTATAAAGTCATATTTCTGGAAATGCTCCTCTTTCCGCAGTTTTCTTACCGTAGCATCTAATCTCTTTCTTGCACTGTTGTAGTTGTCAGGCAGCAGAGGGTGGCCCTCCAACCAAGGCAACCTGACTTCGTAACGTCTCTCTTCATTTTTCGTCACTGTCTCCAAAAAAAGTTGCTGAGCTGCTTCTGTCATTTCTTCTCGGGACTTCTTTTCAGAGGGTTCAGTAATTCCCAGCACATCTAGTTTCCATAGCTCCGCTACGCAAGCTTTTTTCACCAAAAGAGAAAATACTGTCAGGGTTGTGCTAGTTGTGGGCGCACTCACATGTATGCGTCCCGAAATGGTCCATCCTAAGAGAGTCTCCACTGCCACCAATCCACACGTTAGAATGTGTCTCCGGCCAGTGTATAATTTGCCTGCAACATCAGCACCGATCAAGAGTTCTATGAAACCTTCACCATAGGCATCATCCAAATGAATATTTAAGTGCTTTAATTCCTCCATCCAAGGGCCGTAAAATACAGATGGAATATTCTGGCAGATAATCGGTTGGTCTAGCAGTTCGAACGTACACGAATTGTCACCATGACTCAATCTGACGTCGAAGTAGTCGTTTCTCCGCTCTTGCTGGGCACCCGCGAATAGGCAATGGATAATCTTTTCTCGCCGTTTTGATTTGCAGCCCAATTGTTGCACTGTAGACTTCAAAATGTAGGAGCGTTGGGAACCGCTCTCGATTAACGCGCGAATTTTCCTTGATCCACATTCGGTGTTGATCATCACACGGAAGGTCTCTAAGTACACGTAGCCGCTTGTGTTATTCACCAAAGCTTGCTCCGCGGGAACCGTTTCGCTTTTAGGTTCGTCATGCTTATGCGCCGGCAGCTTAGGACACATCAAAACCACATGGGGCTCGCTACACATAATGCACTTTAAACGTCCCCGGCACTTACGCGATATGTGTCCAGTTTTAAGGCAACGAAAACACGCCCCTTTCAAAGGAAACTAAAATGTTTGTATTTGTTAAAATGACATTACTGATATAACCTTAAACTGACAGATATAAAATGCCAATGTGACTTTACTACCACGTCTGCCAACATAAATATTTAACAAAATAAATTCACAGTCTTCTAGAGGACGTTGGTGTTTTTTACATTCTTTTATAATAAAGGCATTGGATTCACTCGAAAAATTTGAAATTCAGTTTTCAACATATATTCACGTATTGTAGTCCCCTGAACCCAAAAACATGTTTTTGTCATTGGTCTGTCGGTCAGTCTATGTGTCTGTTTGTGTGTGAACAGAATATCTCAAAAACGAAAAGAGGAATGACGTTGAAACTTCATATATAAGTTTTGTGTACTATCTAGATGCGACAGCAAGCTTTTGAAGAAAATCGCATAACCGGAAGTATGGTGTTTACTGTTGCGATTTTTCAGTTTTTTTTAAATTTTCTCAAAAACGGCTCTTAACGATTTTTTTAAGCGTTACCTTTTTCTTACATTTTTAATGTGCATTGATGTGAGATAGGTGATTTTTCAGTTGAATACCTCTAAAATGGTTTTTCTTTAATTAACTCTCTATTTTGTACGGTTTCTGTAGAATTTGTAATTTTTGAAATTTCCTTACAAATGCTTAAAAATTAAAAATCTAATTTTTGGCTAATTATAAGATCACTGTAAAGGGAAGGTGTGTGCGTGATAACACCAGATTTTTAAATTTTTGAAGTATATAATTGTCCAATAGTTCGTGAAGGACCTATATATAGCAGTAGTTCTTTTGAATTCTATTTGACCTACTCTAATTTCATTGTAACTGTTAAATTTGTGTTGCACATTATTCAGCATCATATTGTATTTGCTGCTTTGCTGTGCTGGGTGTGAATTATTTATTTTAATTTCACATTACAAAATCATATTTCATGTAAGTGAAAGAAGTAGGTACAGTTATAGACATTTGTTGTATAATAATAAATAACCAACTTAACCTAAACTAATTTTATATTGTCTTTTTAGTGAGCTAATTTACTAAAGTATAAGTCTTCGTATTTATTTATACAATGGACGTGAAACATGAGTTAGGTCATTATAATTGGTGCAATCCAACAACTAGCAAAGTCGATGAAAATATAGCAGTTGCAAACTTACCTTCACAACAAGGGATCATCGAAGGGACTTTCAACAACGCAGCTTATCACTTACTGACTATTAAAAAGGAGGAACTTGATATAAAAGATGAATTGCATGCTACATGTCCAGGAAATAAAAGCCTTGTAGAGAAATCATTCGTGAGCTGCAAAACCTGTGAGTATCAAACAGAAAAAGAGAGTAATCTGTTGGAGCAAATGAAAACTCATACGGTAAGAGAGCCGTATGCTTGTTCTATTTGTAAATTTAAAGCAACCAAGAAAAATAAATTAGTTGAGCATATGAGGACACATACAGGCGAAAAGCCGTATGCCTGTTCTTTTTGTGAGTATAGAGCAGCTCGGAAATATACATTAGTTCAACATATGAAGATACATACAAACGAAAAACCGTATGCGTGTTCTGTTTGTGAATTTAGAGGAAGAAACAAAGATGTATTAGTTACACATATGAGGATACATACAGGCGAAAAACCGTATGCTTGTTCTATTTGTGAGTATAGAGCAGCTCGGAAACATACATTAGTTGAACATATAAGGATGCATACAGGTGAAAACCCATATGCTTGCTCTGCTTGTGATTATAGAGCAAGAAACAAAGGTGTATTAGTTAAACATATCAGGACACATACAGGTGAAAAACCATACGCTTGTTCTATGTGTGAGTATAAAGCCGCTTGGAAACATGCATTAGTTGGACATATAAAGACGCATACAGGAGACAACTCGTATGCTTGCTCTGTTTGTGTATATAGAGCAAGAAGCAAAGATGGATTAGTTACTCATATGAGGACACACACCGGCGAAAAACCGTAAGCTTCTTCTATTTCTGATACATATGAGGACGTATACAGGAGAAATACCTTATTCTTGTTCTTTTTGCGACTATAAAGCAACCAATAAAAGCCATTTAATGCGACATATGAAAACTCATGCATATCGCCGTTCATAGAACAAGCTACGAGGAACCTATTAACGGGCTCTTTCTTTTTTCAAAAAATTGGCAACAAAGTTGCAAGCTCTCTTAAAATGCAACTTTAAAAACGGTCAGTATTCCAGCAGAAACTGTGTGAGAATTTTTGGTGTATAAAAAACCCCTATGAAAACTTGTATGAAGACCTGTGTGCGCTCTCCAAGGGGCACATAGATATTATTTTATCATACAAGCATATCAATGGAACTCATCGTTTGGGTAAGCTTGGACCACCTACGCCAAGGGCTCTTATAGCCAATTTGACTTGCTGGTATTGCAACATGGTGCTCACCAACAAAAAGTTATGCAAAGATACTAATTTAATTCCAGTGATAGTAGTGAAATGTGAATAATTTCAATTGTAATGAAATAATGCAGTGTTTTACTATGCTTGTGGACACGAAAATTCAAGTAACTTCAACTGAGTTAGTATCTCTAATGGAAGAACATTACATTAACGTTCCTACCTGAACATTAAGTTAGGTTAAGCGGAAGAACAACATTAGTTGAACTTCGCCTTTTTTCTGTATTTGAGAAAATAAAGCCATTTATTATTATTTATTATTTTACTAAATGCCGCATTGATGCAGTGAAAAACTTTAATACAAGTTTTTTTCACTGCATTAAGTTTGGAAATAATTGTTGGAATTAGATGGTAGAATTTTTATGTTGGGTAGTACCGGGTGTCTTAATATGAATTACATCTAGTATGCATTGAATTTCCCATAATGCAATCTAAAATTTTACTTGAAATTGGCAAGACTGTTAAGTTTATGTCAAATTTGAGGTTAGCACATAAGGTTTTGCGTCAGTTTTGACACAAACTGACTCGAAACATAACCAGCTAACCTCGAATTTGACATAGGCTTACAGTCTTGCCAATTTCAAGTAAAAGTTTAGATTGCATTATGGAAAATTCAATGCATACTAGATGTAATTCATTTTAAGACACCCGGTATAATTGTAATAGCTTATTAATTTATCGTTATATTCATTTGTTATAGTATATGTTACCGGAAATGTATGTAATCCGTCATTATATAGAATTCCTAGGAAATGTATATAATGCCTAAAATCGTCAGGAAATGTGTGAAATAAATTTTATTATACACATTTGCTAGGAATTTTATACATTTCCTAAACTGGAATCGGAAATGTGTTAAATTCGGGATGTCATGTCGGTAGGTTAGGTTAGGTTATTAAGATTGAAGTAAAATTAATAATCGCAGTATTAGGAGAATTTTTACTTTTTTTATTGTGACCTGAGTATGTGCTTATTCTCAGTTTTATCTTTGTGCCAGCTTGGCCGAAAAAATTAATAAGTTCTTAAGTTTTTAAGTTTAAATGTTAATAACTAAGTTTTATGAAGATTTTACGTTTTATATGTGAGTTGATTATGGCATTGTGAGCCTTTATAAAAAAAAGAAATTGGATTATCAGTTCAGTATAATGTTGATTTTCATACATTTCCTAGTACCATTTAGGAATTGCATACAATGTCTAGGTAATACATACATAAAGAACCTTCGACAAATTATTTTACACATTTCCTAAATTGGCTGGGCATTATATACATTTGCTAGTAATTGTATACAATGCCTAGGTTTCATACATTTCCTGTAACATATTGTTATGATAGACCTTAATGTAGTTAGAATCAAATTTATTAAAATTAAAGGGATTACAATCGGTTAATAAAATAATTTGGATTTATTCAGAGATAAGGTGAAAATGTGAATGAAAAATAGCTATTGAAAAACAAGTGGATTTGAAAATAAATTAATATTGCATAAATTACAGTTTGGAAACGAATGACAAATCCTTAATTTGAAATAAAATAAAATTTTAATAGGTTTAACTCAAATAGATAAGACTAGAGTATAAAAAGGAAAATGAGGTAGTTAAGAAATTTGTTTTTAATTATTGATAATAACAACTTGTAAAAAATGTAAAGAAAAATAGTTTGGAGTACTTAAAGTATTGGAAATTAACCATACTTTATTTTAAAGCTATTTGGATAATATAAGGGTAATCATAAAATTTGCGTGGTGAGAGATATAAGAAGATTTAAACATATAAGAAGAATAACAGATATAAAACTAAGGATGGTTACAAGTATGTGGTTAAAAATAATAGCAAGCAGAATTAATCTATAAACGTGAACAACTGGAGAAGAATATGAAGGTCAAGTTTATTGGAAAAACACATTTAACGTCAGACGTTAATTGAATTGGATTACATCAAGCTGTTCAGCAATAAGGGAGGGTTCTAGAGGAGCAGCATCAGTTCAGTTAACGCCCCAGGAAGTTTGGCAGCGGTAGTAAAGGAAGTCAGTGTCTGCAGATTTGGTCGGTTGGCTATATTCTGTGGGAAGGTTAGAGTTACTGATTTGGGACAGTTGGAGACGTCTTGTATATAAGAGAGACCTTTCATTGCGGGAAGGTACGTCAGAGCTTGGATCAGTAGGCAGAGAGGAGCAGGTTGGTTTACATCTTGAACGTCGTGGATATCAATTGAAAGGTAATTACTAGAAAAAAGGCAAATAAAAGACTATAAAAGTGAATTAGTTATCAAAGAATTACTTACTGTGTTCTTAATATTGTTGTGTAATAGGGAAACAAGCTGGTAGTTGTCATTTGAATTTCAAATTTGTTTTGACGTTTGGTTGACGTAAGTATTGTGACTTATGATGCAAATGAAATTAAAAATATTAGAAAATCAATCTTTCAGAAAGCAAGTAACTAGATAAAGAATCCACCCCTGTTGAGTTTTCAGGAGTTATTGATAATAGTAATTATTGACATTATAATACAAAATAGGGCAGATTGTAATTTGAAAAGCTGATCGGTGTCGATACTTAAAGGTTCAGCAACGTGTAGTCAGCACATATAAACGACGGCCCAACGTGTGGCAAATTAATAATTAAAAGTAAATAAAGGCACCACGCTGTTAGCCACCACAATATATTTAAATTCAAATTTAGTTGCGGAAGCTGTATTTATTTCCAGCCGGTTTTATGATTTATCTTTGGTCACATACATGCACGTGTCCATTATCATATATACACATGGCACTGGGCTGTAGTTTTCAGTTTTCCCCTTATTTGGGAGTCACTTTATAATCCAAATTTATTTTTGGTTGCTATATTTGATAACCTTCCTGAATTTATATTTGTTCTTTTGTCTTTTATAGTGTGCGTAAACTATTTTTTAACTTTTATATTTTTGCTATAATATATATATATATATATATTATCGTAACACCCTTCTACCAATTGGTGTAGGGTTTTTGCTATAAAAGGGGTGTTAATATGGCACATTTAACTGCTACGATGTTTATGCTTCCGGGTATTACCATGTAGGGGCAGTAGGATACCATGCACCTATTTTTGTTGAAATTGTGTATACCCATAATTAATATGTCACTCAAATATTAAAAGTGAATCATAAGTCAAAAATAAAGGTTGGAGTTAACGTAACTGAACTACAAAGTACTATTTTGGCATGGCAGCTGAGTGGTCTTTATTCTTTTTTCTAAGTCACGTCTCATTTATTTGCAACGTAGTCGATTCTGTAAGGGGATTATTCCCAGTTTCTTCCTTATGTCTTCGTTTTTTTATCTGATCGGTTTTTTCAGCTGTGTTTCTGAAATAGGATATTTTCGTTGCTTGCAACCGACTTACTGGGACACTTTCCTTTGGTTTACAAAACATTTATTTCATAATATAGCCTGTTCACCGCATTTACACTGTCATTTATGTTTTGCTTCTAGCATTTCGTCTTCTGATATTAGAGATCCTAAGTACATATTTGATCTCCTCTACTTGGTCCAATGTGTCGTTATATACCTAGCCATAATAATAACAGTGGTGTTTCTTTAGTAATAACCATATATGTTGGATCACTACTCCTTCCAAGGCAGAAGTCATGTTGTGCTTCATCTAATGGTTTTTTATGATGTTTCTTACTCCTTGTTTTGATATTCCTCCATAAATTTCAACTGACACTCTTAAAAGTGATATTCCTCGGTATTTTCCATATGCTCTGGAGTCTCTCCAGTTTTTTGGTTTTGTTTCGGATTTTCGTGCTTCATGAATTTTAACAGTAGTTTCTGTCCAGGTGATCTCATGTATTTTAGTGCCTCTGGTGGTATACGAACGTGCCCTGCCGCTATTCCCAACTCTTTATTGCCTTAAGCATTTCTTTCTCTCTTATTCTGTCTCCAGTGTTTTCTGTCGGCTCTCTTTCTTACTCCATATAGATATCATGTCACTAGAGTTCTCATTTCAGTCCAATAGATGCTTGAAATAATTTTCTCATCTCCTTCTATATATATCAGCACTAAAATCCTTTTAGGCTCATGGTTCGTTTGGACATTTTCTTCCACTTCTTTCTGTTATGGACTTGCGTTTCCCAGTCTTCTACACCCAGCTCCTTTAGGTCTTCCTTTACACAGGCCCACCACTACCTTCTTGGCCTGCCTCTTCTATTTGTACCTTCTGGTTCTTGTAATAGTAGTTGTTTTGGTATTCTTCCTGCTTACATCCTACCAACATGGCCTAAACCATCTTAACCGGGCTTGTTTGACGATGTTTATTATTCCTGGTTCTCCATATGTCTCCTCCAGTTCTTTGTTTGTACGCTTTCTCAATAACTCTCCTTCTTTTACACCTCCGAAAATTTCTCTTAATATTTTACGTTCACAGTTAACTTTCTTTTCTCCTCCTCCCTCAGCAACCACGTCTCATAACCAAAAGTCACTATTGGTCTTAATTCGTTTTATAGATTTTTATCTTCGCCAATCTGGAAAAACTTTTCACACTTAACTCTTTGTTTAATGCTGCTGCACACCGTAACTCTGATGTTATTCTTATTTCTATATCTAAACCTTGTTCTGCGGTACTTGATAATTCTGTTTCCAAATATACCTACAGTTGATCTCTACTCTCGTTTCTGTTTATTTTCAGGTATTGTTCAGCTTGTTGACCACCACCGATCACCATATATTTCGACTTTTCTTCATTGATCTTTAATCCATATTTCAGAGCCTCAGATTCGATTTTCCTGGTTAAGTCTTTCAATTCTTTCTTTGGTCTTGTTATTATCGTCAAATCATTCGCATATGCAAGGCATTGATGGGCACTTTTAAAGATGTTTTTATCTTTATTTATTTTACATTTTCTCAGAATATTTTTCATTATCATATTAAACATCGTAGGGGACAACGGGTCCCCCTGTGTTAATCCACTAGTAGTAACAAATTCTTCTGACAATTTTTCTTCTATTTTCACGATTTTGTACCTGTCAGCGTCCCTCTGACCAGTGCTATTATATCTTGCGGCACATCTAGTTCATGTAGTGTTTGTATTAGCATTGTCCTATTTATTTCATCATACGCATTCTTAAAATCTAACAGAAGTACGTGGATTTTGAATTTCTTTCTTACATATTTATCCATAATTTGTCTCATTACGAAAATTTGGTCTACCGTCGATCTATTCGGTCGGAAACCACATTGATATTCCCCTATTATTTTTTCTGTACTTTTCTTCAGACGTTTGTTAATTGCTGTAGCAAGTATTTTGTAGTGAACATTCAGAATTGATATAGGTCTATAATTTTGGCAGTTAAGCTGATCACCTTTTTGTGAATTGGGGAAATTACAGCTTCAGACCAATTTTTTGGCATATTTTTTGTTATCCATATTCTTTGTACTAGTTTGGAAAATCTTTCTATTAATTCTGGTCGTCCATACTTTATCAATTCCATTTGTAAACCCTTTTTTTCTGGACTTTTATTATTCTTCATATTGTTTATAATCTCTTCAACTTCTTGCGTTGTTGGTGCAGGTGCTTCCTCTTCTTCCGCCAGTGGTTCGATGGCCATTAATTGTTCCGATTCAGCTAATAATCCTGTATAGTGTTCCCTCCAAATTCTTAATACGTCTTCTTTTTCTCCAATTATCTTTTCATCCTTTCCTCTACATAATGTTAGTCGTGCTCGGTAGCCTTTCTTTATCATTTCTATTTTTCTATAAAATTCTCTTGTTCTGTTATTCTTACAGTTTTCTTCTATTTCTTCTATAAACTTTGTCTGATAAGCCCGTTTTTTTTATTTCTGCATTTGGTCTTTACTCTCCTTCTTGCTTCATTCAATGAGGTTAGATCTTCTGGGTTATTTTGTTCCAGCGCTTTTATTTTTGTTCTCATTCTTTTCTCCACACTTTCCGCGCACTCTTTGTCGAACCATGGTTTACCGTTTACTTTTCTTCCTGGACGTAGCATTTCCATTGCTGCTTCTATTTCTACTTTTTTTTAATATTTCCCTATTCTTTCCCTATTTCCGCTTTGGCAGTTATTTTTCCATATTTTTCCTCGAGCTTCTCTTGGTACCTATTCTTGGTTTCTTCTTCTTTTAACTTTCCACTTTTTAGCACTTTTAAAGTCCTTTCTGCAAAGTCTGGGTAATTGTTGTTTTACTTTAAGTGTAGGCATGTAATGATCCGAGTTGATCTCCGCTTTTCTACAGGACCTCACATCTGGAACATAGTTCCTGTGTTTACTTTCGATTAGCACATGGTCTATTTCATTTATTGTTCTGTCGTTCGGACATCTCGATGTACCCTTGTGTATATTTTTATGCAGTAAGAAGGTATGCTTTACTATCATTCCGCTTCCTGCTGCGAAATTAATTAGTTCTAGTCCGTTGTTATTTGTTTTTGTATGCTTACTATAGCCCCCTATTACCGGTTCAAACCTTGGTTCCTTTCCGAACTGTGCATTGAAGTCACCCAAAACCATTTCCACGTCATAACTTGGAATTTTACTATACTTTTCTTCTAATTTTTCATAAAACTGTTTTTTTCCTCTTCGTCTGCATCTTTAGTAGGTGCATGGATATTAATTATGCCTATTTTCCTTGAGCCACTTTGGTCGTAATATAACATAATCTTTTACTTATCGGCCTAAAATCGATCATTATTTTCTTCATATTTTCATTTATAAGAAACGCAAATCTTTTTTGGATGCCACCACCACTGTTTAGAAACGTGTAACCGTCTATCTCCGCTATTTGATGATCTTTTATATTTTATTCTTGCAGTGCTAATAACTCAATTTTGTAGTTCTTCAACTGTTTTACTAATAGTTTAAATTTACCTTCTTTCTTTTTTCCTCTTTCGTTCCAACTAGCTAAATTAGAAAATTCATTAGTGCTTCTTACGATATTAGTACCTATTTTTCCTTCATTACTTTCCCCTCTGCTCCTCTTTGTTCGGATACCCAGATCGTCTATTCTTTTTATCCATGGCAGTATCTCTTTTTCTTTTACCCTTTTACATGACAGTTTTTTAAGCTTTCCAGGTGAATATCTAATTTTCCTTCCGTTTTCCTTTGTTTTAGTGTCTTGTAGCTTTTTAGCCAATTGTTCTATTTCCCGTCTGAGTTCCCTTCGTTGTTTTTCCCGTTATTCTTCTTTCTTTGTCATCAGCTTTTGTAGTTCTGTTACTTCCGCTTTGCAACTATTTAGCTCATTACTTGCTGCTGTTAGTACAGTTTTACTGTTTCTCAGTTCATCCAGTGTTTGCTACAAATGTAAAGATAACATTCATTCTTCAACCTAGTTTATCTTAATTTTACTGCTTTCCTTTTGACATTTACTTTCCTCAATATTTCTATTCTGTGTATTTCCTTTTGCTGCTACTTTACTTGCTAATTTGATTTATTTCGCGCGCTCCTTTAAACTTTAATAATTTGCGCGGTTTATCACCCGTCGGTCTCTAAATACGTCGAAAACACGCGCGCACCTCTACTTCATCACGGTCGCATTTGTTAACCTTTGTTTGGTGAGACGTTTCGTCGTAATACACCAAAAATATTTCAACCTTTGTAGATTCTTTTATCACTGCAACCTCTTTGTTCTACACTGCAACTTCTTTACACTATCACTACCTTTTATACGTGGGCCTAACTCGTTTAAAATTCACTTTAAACTTCACTTGAGACGGAGCCGTGTTTACACAGTTATCACGCTGTCACGCATTTTTGCTCATCTCCTTATAATCTACACATTCTATATGTCGTATCTCGTTTTTTATCATAAATACCTTTCAACAAACTCTGTTTTTCGTTTCTTCGGTTTTTAATACCTGAAAGAACAACTTCTGCTTATTTTCATAGTTGTCTTCTAGTTTATGTCCGAACTTTTCCCAATTTTTCCCATTAGCCTCCAGCCCTTTCTGTTCTTTCTGTTCCTTATATTTGTTATAATTCTCCTGGGCCCTTCAATTGAAACATTTTCACACCACTCTTCTTTTCGCTAACCTCTTTCTTGCTTTTTTTTTGCCCATCATATCTATTCTTTTTCTTTCAAGCTTTTTTGCAATGATTTTCCATTGTTTATAATATTACAATTTTCAAGTTCTAACTCTTGTCGATTTTCCCAGTTTCTCTCGTCTTCCAATCTTTTCCTTATCTTTGTTTTAAATTCTTGGTGTTTCTTCGTTTCTAAGAGTGTACATTTTTATTTTAAAATTTTTATCTATATGGTAGTGGTAAAAACTTAGTTGTTACAATTTTTTTCTTCATCTGCCAATTAACGGAATAGGTCGAGTTTACTCATTTTTGCTGGCTCTAGTAGAACAACTACTCTCAAATCAGTTTATTTTCATGCATTATCAAAACTATTAGTTGATAGTTGATTAGTACAATGAAAATTACTTAAAAAAAATATGACAGTTCTACAACTGTCAATGTCAAAAATCCCAAATTTTCAGTCGAAATCATATTTGTTACAATTCTTATCATTTTAAAAAACAAAAATGGAAATAGTTTCTTCAAATACCTTATTTACTTGCTATTAAAGCTTATTACTTTAAGATATTTTAACATACACATGTATTACTTCACCAAGCACTTTAATCGGCCTCCTCTTCGAAACCAAGCGTATGCCGTCCGCTCACAGATGCTCCGGAAAGCCCATACAAGTACAGCCCTTAACCAATTGCAACACTCGTGGTTCCTAATTGCTCATTATGTAGCCTCAGTGTGAACACCAACACCGCAAGCTCTCGGTCTGCAGAAATCGCCTTACTTTATACTGCTTATCAACTGCCTCTAAGCCCAAATCGAGTGTAGATGTAATTAACTACCAGTGACTGCAATGCCTTTTATCCAAATCTCACAATATACTTATAACACCCAACAAGAAGCTCGATGAGGTCCACCACCAGCAGCTGCAATGCTTTTTATCCCATTCAACAATAAACTCAGTCCAGCACCTTCTAATCCAATTCAGTTGTAAATGTTAACTATGAAATGCAGACTTCCCATTACCAATTCCAGAAAAGACTATTTTTATAGATTGCTGCAGTTCAACTTCTCTTTGTATTACTACCATACAGTTGCTCCTCCATTAGTCCATCATACCGTCTGTTTTTTTAAATTTACCTTTGTTCATCTCGTTAATTTACTATCTAGTATCCCCCTTTCATATGCCAATCCGATAAATTAAATCATTTATATATAGCTGAATAAAGTTGAGAACAATTAGACTCAAGCTATTCGTAACATCGTGGTGACTCCGACGTGATTGGTGATTAAGTTGGTGATTACAATGGATGCTTTACAAAGAGCGAGAAAACTGTTCGTAATGACGTCAATAAGCTGGTGATAGAGTTGCAAGAGCTGTGTTCTACAGAACGCGAAGACGTGTGTCTTGTCCTACGTTTAGTGAATGAAGCCTAGAATTCGCTGTCAGAGCTGGACCAAAAGATTACGGAACAGATGGTGATTGACAATTCTAGTGATGACGTACAAGATGTAGAATATGACTTAATTCAAGTTATGAAACGAAAAGTTATTGCTACACGAATAAAGGCGGAAAAGATTTTGGAAAATCCTGAGCCAGTTTCCCTTTCCTCACCAAGCGTTGTCATTGAATCCAATGGTGGAGCAAGAAGTTGTCGTCTACCAAAACTTGAACTAAAGAAGTTTAGTGGAGACCTGAAGGATTGGCTTGGATATTGGTTTCAATTTGAGAGGATTGATGCAGACCCTACCTCACATGGCAGTGACAAGTTCCAGTACCTGCTACAATGACTATGAAATTGCAAGTAGTTGTCCTCAGAGCAATTAAAATTATCCTAAGGTGATTGAGGTTTTGAAGAGAAGATATGGTAACGAAGACTTATACTCCATTTACTTGACATCTGCACTGAAAACTGACATTATGTTGGCACCTCTGCTATTTTTCACATTTTAACAATTAAATTACTGTACAGTCTAATAAAAAACACATTATTTTTGAGGTATAGATTTTTTTTTAAATTTGACACTGACAGTGCAAATGTCAAGTATATGGAGTATACTTCTGCAAGTGTATATACGTCGATTATTAAAATTAGTAATGTCAAATGTCAATTCTAATGTCAAGATTCCTTTTCATATGCTGCACTTGAAATTGGAATCCCATTTGAGAGCATTGAAGACTCTGAAGTTAGAAAAAGCAGATCCTGCAACCTGGTTGTTTCCATTAGTGGAATCAAGTCTTCCAGAAGATATACTACTTACTTGGCAACGTAGTCCGATGTCTTTCTATGATAGTAGTAAAGATGATTAATCGAAGAGCCGACTCGATCGCTCCTGAATTTTTTAGAGGAGGAAATGGATATTTTACAAAAAATTAACTTGCCACGTGGAGGATTTGAGGAGAAGAAAAATAAAGAAAATGTTCAGAAAAAATATAAGCCTCCACACTTTCAAGTTGTTATTCAGGAGAACCTTCTGCTTGTTGGTTCTGTGATAAAAATCATGAGAGCAAGGACAGCAAGACTGACAAATATTGGCCGTTGGAGAGAAAGCGAAGCATTTTGAAGGAGAAAACATTATGTTTTGCTTGCTTTAGATCAAAACATTTTACAAGACTATGTAGAGCAAAGCTGACATGTATTATCTGCGGAGGAAAACATCATCCTGTGATGTGTTCAAACTTTGAGAATCATAAGATAGAACATAAGCATTCTACTGAAAAACCAAAAGTAATGTCGGTACTAATGACGTCCACTGAAAATATAACTGGCATGGCTAATCAGATCTGTTCCAAGCAAATTGCCCTTCGAGCTATTCTTGTCACAATATGTAATGGGGATCAAATCAAGGTAGTACGTGCATTTTCGGTCAATTGATCTCAAGGCTCATATACCTTAAGGTGAACAGCAGCTGAGTTAGGACTAGAAGTACAGGCAGCGGAAGATGTATCTCATTACCTTTTTGGAGGGACACAGACGGAAGTTGTACGGCATAATAAATACCATCTGAAATTAGACAACGTCGACGGTAGGTATTCCTGCATCATCAACGTTCGAGACCAGCATAAGATTTGTAATTTTATTCCTCGAATTTCGAATTCAACTTCCAATGTTCTTGAAGAACTGAGGAAACACAAAATAAAATTATCAGATGTTGGTGAGGGATGTCCTCCTATCGAAATTTTAATTGGAGCTATATGCTGCAACTGTATAAAAACATTGAATATGGATGATCTTCCTATCATCTACTGGTCTGACTACTGCGTTAGTTTGGATAAGAAAAAGTGAACAGGGGGGTACGTACGTAGGGTTTATGAATCCAGCAGACTTGCCCTCAAGAGGATGCTTACCTACACTGCTTGTAGAAAATAAATGGTGGGAAGATTCTCAGTGGTTAAATGATAAACAAGAAACCTGGCTGTATCAACAGGAAGAAGTAGGTATTCGAGGAGCTTGCTGAAGCTGAAAGAAAAAAGTCTGCTAAAAGCACCGTTATATTGCTTCTTGACGAGAGAAACTTTACCTTCAGAAAGTGATTTCGTATTTTAGCATGGTATCATAGCTTCATCAATAATTTAAAGAAAATTGCACAGAGACGAAGTGGAAAATTAAATGCTGTAGAATTGAAACTAGCTAAGGTGTGTTTCATACGGAGTATTCAGCAAGAAGCCTTTATTGACAAAAGCCAACTGAAGACCTTAAACACTTGCGTGGATTCTAATAATACTATTCTAGTAAAAACGAAGATTATTTTACGCGATGATTTCGAAAACTTCCGATACCCATACACTTCGGGAAGATGAACTAGCTTTGGTGGGATCTGATAATGTGAAGCGGTTACATTGGCCACGTGGTCGTATTACAGTTGGTCCCTGGAAAGGATAACATATCACGTGTGGCAAAAGTGAAGACTGAAAACGGTATTGTTACTCGTCCCATCCAATGCATATTTCCTCTAGAATTGAATTTGAAAGATAGCTGCAATTTGGAAAAATTCTTTAAGGAGGGCATTTTATGTCCAAAAGTCAAAAAGATACCTATGAGTGTGAATAAATAAAATTCTAAGAAATTGCATCGTTTACTATTTATATACGATGATATTGTTATAGAAATAAGAGTTGTTGATATATTTATGTTGTCACTTGTAAATCTGTCAATATCTTTTTGTAATGAAAAATTTGATCATATAAAGTGTAGCTGAATAAGGTTGAGATCAGTTAGACTTACGCTATTCGCAACAGCAAGTATTTTACTAAACCTGTTTCCGTGGTATACTATAGCCATTGAACTGGCTGCCACAAAAAATTCTCTATTATTTATCTTTTTTTAAATAAATGGACAGTTTTCTTTCGGAAGGCTGTTAAACCCTAGGAAATGTTCTCTTTTTTTACGAATACTTTAAATGCGTTTTTCTTCCTACACTATGTCACCAACTGATACTAGTCATTAGGATGATTAATTTTCAAAGTGGTTTTCTTTTTAGCAAGTTCTATTATGGTGTGGTCGGTATCGCAGTCCACGTGAGTATGGCCTCTTACGACAAAATTTATGATTTATTTTCTTGAGATTGGGACATTTAATCATAGCAACATTATTTTTAATAAGTAAAATACTTTACTATCAGTAAGATGAGGCGTTGGCAAACATGTTGGAGATCAAAGGCACGTTCTTTCTATCAGCTCTTGCTATTTCCTTTTAATTTTCTTGCAATTGTATGCATTTTCTTCAAGCTTATGATGTTTATCTTTCCATTACAAAAATTCTTTTGGAGGTATCATCAGCAGTTTTTAATTTCGCATGTATAACATGTATCTTGTTTAGGTTTCCTAAACGCAAGATTCAAGTCATGAAAACATTTGGAGTATAAAGTTAAAGAAATGGGATGCTCATTTGGTTCCTTGTACAATTCATAAATTTTTGAGCTTGTTAAATCTGAGAGATACTTTTTTGTTGATCTATGTTGGCAATAGTGACTTCATAGCTAGGGAAAGAGAGAATGTGATTTTTTGCCTCTTCAATATCAACTGCAGTTCTTTTATTTTTTGGTGGTGCTTTACCACGTGCTTCGGATAAAATAATCGCACAAAAAGATTGTTTTTTTTTAGTTACAAGTTCTACAAAACCTTTAGTTTCGCCTAAAATACTGCAAAAACATGCCGGTTGTATGATTTTATTGACTATTCAATTCACCTGTCATCTGTCAAAAAGTGACCAATGAAAATCCAGAATTCTGACGTTTTTTGAGCAATCAAAAAAATATCAGTGGATATATCTTCCTAGAAGGTATTCAAGTGACTATTTTAAACAAATGTGATTTTTATTAGAAAAAGTCAATATTAGTGTTCTGTTACTATAGAAATTGCGTAGTTTGTTGCTAGATTTACTGAAAACTAATTTGAAAAAGTAGTTTGGTTCATTAAATAGTCCCTCGAATACCATTCTTAGTCAAAGTTAAGTAGATTATTTTTGCGGTGGTATCACTACTCATGTCCATTGCGCTTGGGATTAGGACTCGTGCTAGCGCACTCGTCCTAATCGTACCAAAGCGCAATGGATATTCGTGACACCACCGCAAAAATAGTCGACATAACTTTGACTACTCATGGTATTATAAGTGATTATTATTTTATACGAATATGAATACTCTCGAATTTTGTCTCTCCTTGTTATGCCGTTTTCTTAGGGCTTATGTTTATGAGTGAACCAACATAGCTTGCCCGTTTATTGCAATTACCCATATTCCAATATTCAATAAATAGTATATTACATACCGAGGTGGAAAGTGTTTCATTCCTGTCGAGAGATTAAGTATTTATCTGGAGACAGGAATGAAACTTTTCACCGTCCTCCACTCAAATGAGGTCAGTAATGTTAACATTACATATATGGTTGCGAATAAACATTTTTACGATGTTCATATGTAAAATGTTCTGCACATTTCATTCTATTTTACTGTTTTTCCTTTTTCTGCAATGCAGGACTTCCCGGTATTTCTTAACTTTTTGATTTCTTCTCTTTCTTTCTGGTACGCCCCTTTTTCTTGTTGGTGCTTTTATTTGCAATATTATCTCCACTACTCTCCGAGCTGTCCAAGTGGTGCGAATTTACTGTAATTAATATTTTTTTTCTATTTAAAAAAATAAAAACGTCACAGTAGGACTTGGGATTTTATTAATTTATTGAGGGAAGGCACTTTACTAAAGATGATTGTTGTTTAAGAAAAAAATGTTAACTGTGTAGGTAGAAATGGAGACCATCATCGGAGAAAACATGTACATGAAATTTTTCCTAAGTCGTGACATGCGGATCGCCACAATAGGCTTGGTTCCACAAATTTACCAAACGCAACTTGTTTAAAACAATTTAAATTCATGAAAATAGATATACCGATTTCTTACTTTGTAACAAACATTTTGCTTCACTAGATGTTTCTGAATCGTTATCAGAATCCTCTACAAAGTCCGGGTCACAAATACTATCATCTGATAAAATAATAATAATAATTTTTTCTACAGCCGTCAAAAAACGTGACATTTATGCATCGCTATAGATACGCGAAGTTTAACTTTTTTTAACAAGTGAAAAAATAATATTTCTTCACGGCTAGCAGTGAAAAAACGGCATTTTCTTAGTTACACCACATTAGGTGACTACATATTATGTTAGCAAATTAATGTTCGTATTTTATTTCTAGAATTTACATATTCTTTTATTCTTTTTTTGACGGCTGTAGAAAAAACGTTGTTTGTATTTCGTTACAAAATTCGTGCACTTAATACAAAAATTACTAATTATTAGTACTGTACTCGTCGTTATGGTCATACTTGTCGTTATTGGAATCTGTAACTTGTAAAAAGCAAAGTGGTTCAAAACTCAATATTTTGATATTGTTTACCAAATTCAATGTTAAATTACTGCTATTAGGGTATCATAGCTTATAAGAAGCTGATACGTAAACTACTCGTATTATACATACCACGGTGAAAAGTTTTCTCCCTGTCTCGAGATAAAGTTAACTATCTCTCGACAGTAATGAAACACTTTCCACCTCGGAATGTAGTATACTATTGTATATTGTATATTGTATGTAATGTATCAATTTCATGATATGACAATGGCTGGGAACTAGATGATTACTGAAACTAGCCGGGAAATTATTACATACCCCGAAAATATTACATAGGTACCTGAAGACTGGGTTGTTTTCATGGTAACAAAAATATTGAGTCCGTTGTTTTCATGGTAACAAAAATATTTGCTACATCAAGATTCTCTATTATTCAGAATTCAATTGTAGTAACTGCGCGTTTCGGTTAACTACTTAATCTCTGGACAGGAATGAAACACTTCCCACCTCGATATGTAATATACTATTACTTACAATCGGTTAATAATAGGTACGTTTCTAACCTTCAAAACAGTAGGAAAGCGAGTCATTGTTTACTTTACTTTCCTAGAAAAAATTAATAATTTTCTTCTCCAATGTGGCGTTCTTTGTGAATTTTGATTACTACCTCGCCTTCAGCGCTTAAACATAACCTCAATTTAATTTTAACCTACAAATTGGAACACGTGGTTTATTACCACTTTTATTACCAGTAAGTTAATTTCCTTACATTGTACGCTATTGTTAACCATATGCCTCTGTATATGATAATTTTGGCCTGAAGATGAAACCAGTCTGGTTTTGAAACATGTCGCTATTTTAATAAATGTACGTGGAAAAGACTACTGTGTTTTATTGCTTCGTATCAAGACACCGCCACTATTAGCGTGATGGATCACCTCCCTGTAAATATAAAATAAAATATTTTTTTAAACAATTGTATAACACTCTGTAAACGGTATAAGGGGTTACAGGTTATGTATGTATACAGTGTGGTCCATTAAGTGTGCAACAAATGAGACACTTTTTTATTAGTTGTACAATCAAAATTTAAATACGGCCACAAGTTAGTGCATGTTCGATAACCATATCAGATGCCCTTAGAATGGCTTCGAGTCAAACAATATACAGGGCAGGACAAAAATATGAAATTCGTTCAAGAATAAAGTTATCTTACTTCAAAAAATATTGCAAAATGTTATTGAGAAAAGTTGTTTAGAATCAAAAGTTATAGTCAAATACAAAGTCATGGCCTCCTATTCGAATTTTGATTTTTTTTTGTAAAATTTTGTATTATTTCCGTATGATACATATTTTTATTATTCTGATGTTTTTAAGAGTTTTTTCATATGTAAATTATCATTAGTAAAGTAGTTGCCTTGTTAAAAAGAATATTTGGAAAATTCTAAAGTTCTGTTAAATATCGTTCCAACAAACATGAAGTGGACGCTTACCTACCTAAAAAAATATAAATCCAAATAAATTTTATAAATACAAGTTGCTAAAAGTTATTTAAAAGTGATCTGGTTGTGGCTGATTTAAATACATATAAAATCAGAATAATAAAAATATGTATCATACGGGGGTAATACAAAATTTTCCACAAAAAGAATCAAAATTCGAATAGGAGGCCGTGACTTTGTATTTGAGCGTAACTTTTGATTCTAAACAACTTTTCTCAATAACATTTTGCTATATTTTTTGAAATAAGGTAACTTTATTCTTGAACGAATTTCATATTTTTTGTCCTGCCCTGTATATTGTTTGACTTGAAGCCATTCTAGGGCATCTAATATGGTTATCGAACATGCACTAACTTTTGTATTTAAATTTCGATTGTACAACTAATAAAAGAAATCCCATTTGTTGCACACTTAATGGACCACACTGTATATTATACTAGCAGGATGCCCGTTCTATAGGAGCCTTTATTATTAACTCACAAATTGTTATAGGGTCAAAGTTTTGCAATTTGAGGTTGTTATTACTAATTATTATTATTAGACAGTACGGCTGAGTGGTGTTGCACATCTCACGGCACTTGTAAAAGTTAAGCTCCAGTCTTCTTGGTCACTACTTGGATGTGTAACAACCCGCAAGAAATTATATTATATTTATAAATCTTACAGATTTTAAGTTGTCATGAGGAAGAATAAAACAAAGCCGTCCCTGCATAAATTAAATTTATTGCGAACGCAAAATTTCATTTACTAAGCACGTAAAAGGTTACATTGTTATAATCCAAGCAACGGTTGAATTGCATCCGGGAAGTCAAAGAAATTCGATATTAACTTACTGGCAGAATTTTCTTAGAATCGGGCTGCGCCAGCAAACATGCAATTTCTGTACTGTGAGAACCCATGAGTCAGTTTGGTTTCATGCAGTACCAAGAGCCGCTAAGAATAAAGCCATTTTGGCAAGTTGGCAAAACGGGAACTCCCGGCTATTCACGAAATAAACTTACCTTTTGGGGAACGCGAACTGGACAGGCAGTCTTCCCGCATCCCGCGAGATAATAAACTACTTACCGGAAAAAGCCGTTTTCGGGTGTACCGCGTCCAGCGCGACGCCGCGCGAAGCGCGAATCAACCTAAGTCAAAATTGAAAGATATATTGAAATCGTTATGTGACTAGTGCATGTGACAAGCCACTCAAAATTCAAGGATTGCCGACCAGGGGATCTAAAATCTAGCCGAACCTATTTAAATTACCTAAGTCAATTCGGGCGTACCGCAAATAAATAAAATTAACATTCACCCTCCAAGTTCTAGCAACGGCACCTGGGCAAAGGTCAGTCATTTATGTGTATTTTATTAACCAGGGCTGCTATGTTTATTCTTTCCTTCCAAAGTAAATTGATGTCATAAACTTAAAGGTAATTCTGATCAATCATATTTACGAAGCTACAGTTAATTAACCATTGACCAGATAGTGTAAAATTAATTTGTACTTTATCCAAATTTTTAAGTTCTTTTAATATAAGTTAATTATTCTTTTGTGGGTGTTTTATTTAACCATAACTCGTAACTTACAACCCCTAAGTTATCGCACCGTGGTCAGAAGATGAAATTTCGACCCCCTTAGAGCAATTAGTGATATACGGGTTTGAATCAACCCCTATATCACACAAACGTGGTAGCACGTATAACTGATAACCAGGGGGTTGGGAATACAACCCCTAGGTTATAGATGGGTGAACATCTGGAGAGCGGGTGTAGTGCTCTAGCTTAGACAGGCTCCACTACCTGAATTATCTCCGCCGAATTTAAAAATGTACATAGCCTCAGCGGCACGGTGCCACCAGTACGGGTTTAGGGTACGACGAGCGAAGGGAGGAGTGCCCTAAAGGAGTAAGTACGACAAAATTCCTTGTAAACGAGGTATTATACAGTATTTTATCCACTTAGCCACTTTAAAAAAAAATGCAAACTCTAGGGAATTTCTCGGCAGTTGGCAACAATTGTGCTGTGCAATAAAGGCGGCCATTGACAGTTTCATATGTATATGGACCAAAGTACCTATGGTTGCCAACGCTAAAAAACAATAATTACTCTGTTTTTAGTATTTTTATTATAGCTGTTACGGTATCAAAACGACTTAACGACAACCATCCAAGATGAGCGTCGCACGACTGGATCAGTCCTGGAAAACTGGCGCACTTGCCCTGAGATTCGTTAAAACAGACTAAAGGCCTCGGCTGAAGCGCTCAGGGAGTCGGGCGGGGTTCAAACGATACTTCGTTGGGCAAGCGTGCTAAGACATATACAGGGTACGTCGAAATTATAAGGGCGCCACCAAGCCTGTAGTAAAGGTGTGACCGAATAACCGGGCATGGACGGTAATCGGTGGCGAAGTATTCGAGATACTCCTTCGATAAAGGTACTCGCGAGCGGTAAGCTCGAACAACAATTTCGTGACTGAAAATACTGAAATTGCAGTATTGGGACCTTTTAGCCGCGCCGGTGCAACGACCAAACTTACCTGCACGCTCCGAACTCTCAAGTCCCGTCGTACACCAATCTTTACACTGAGGGGCACTATCTGAAACAGAGCATGCACAATGCGAACAAGAATAATACGTCCCTTAATTAGTTATGCGTCTATTAGTCGATTAATACATTCGGGCAGCAAATCGTGCCGCCAAACTTATGTTATCTCTTAAGAAATATACGCATCAGCTGATGGACGCCCTAATGCTACGGTACAAACACACAACATGTGACTGGCCGCTATTGGTTCGTCACTTTATAACAAACAGAACTGTGATAAACAATGGGCGTTAGTTCATAACAATGAATCATACGCCTGCGTAGGCGACGGAAGCAATATAGCTATTGATAAACACGGCGCCGCAAAGGTATGCGACGAATTAACTCGCGGCCTAATTTATTGGGCAGAGGAGGGGGCAGCGTAGCTGCAATACTTGGCCAAAAAGGGGCTAGAATAGCCTCCCAAAGATAGGTGATTTTTAAATATACATTCCAGCCAGTGCCACGTAGCCCATGCATGCGATAAATGAACTTAAACGAGGCACGAAGCCAGCGCACATATGAAAAGTCTCGAACAAATCGTGATATTGACGGCGTCGCACGGCTATGCGATGCGTTCGTTCGCTAATTGAATGGTTAGGTATAAACAAACCCGCACACATGCAGTTACTCAAATGAGGGTTAACAACGGCCCTTCACACAGACATCTGCGAAGAGTTCATGAATTTCTTTGTACGGTCAAGCGCCAAGCTCACACCTTGGCCACATTTAAGTGAAAGTTAGCGACGGCAGAGTCACAAGGCATCGTGGCCCCAGAGCGCCACATAAAATAGTAATAAGCGAGCAAGAGGCGCAAGTACGCCTTCGCAGAAAAACCACAAATGCAACATCGTTTGCACAAGTAACACTATTATGTTCAAATGGTTCTATTACAGGTACCTTAATTCGGAGACGGTCCTTGAGAATGGCGTGCGGTCGGTTGATAGTCTGCTGCAATCCGTGGCGTTGAATCAGCCGTGATACGGCATTTTTGGGGCAAACGAACTAGAATCCGTCAAATATGGCGGTCATGAAAAGTGCCTCTACGAGCACAACGACTGCGGCAAAAACGGTCTACTCGTCCTGCTGGATATATCCTCGAGCATCGAGTTAAAGGGGACAATCCCTTACTTACGGAAGCAGAAACGGACTCGCAAAGCTCATCGCACCCACTCCTAAAAGTGACCGCCACTCGCACAACACACAACCTCTCTTGTCTGTAGTCCTGCCGGAACTCGCTTGCGAGCATCCGGGTGACGCCACGCTATATCCCCGCGGAGCAACAACCAATGGCGACGCGGAGTCTACGCCAGTTCAAACCAGTTCCTCGCGCCTTAGATGCGCACGCGTTGTACAAAGGGTGATCTAGAAATGATTGAAACGAGACAGCTACGCCCACACATAGGGTGTTCGGATATAAATGGGAAAGAACAGAGCTGGTATCTGTGAATATTTGCTAAATGAAATTGAAAGTGCTGACCTCTGATTCGAGATACAGACAAACTGTGCTGAAGGTTTAGATGCTCTACTTGTTTGTCTAAGGCTGCAAAATGGCTTAACATAGCATCGCTTTTTGTCTATTACGATACGCAAACGAGTATCGTAATAGCCTTAGTACGAACGCAAAGAACACTCATTATAGAAATGAATGTTCTGCGTATGGGAAAGTTTGCAACCAATGCTCAGCTCTAAATCATTTCGCATACATGTGTAAAAATAAATCAAAGCGTATTAATGAAATTTTTCATGAGAAAAATGACTTGGAAGCTGATAATGTATCAATTAATTCAATAGATTTAAATAAGATTAATTATTGTTATGTAGACTTACCCATAAATAGCAAAATAAATTCAAAAATTAGGTTTAAGGTGGACACATGTACCAACATAATCACGTTGGGTAATCTAAGAGAAGTTAAATTTGATCTTACAAAGATGCAGAGAAACACAGAGGCGTTGGTAACCTACACAGGTAGAAAGATACCGTTAATAGGCAAGTGTTTTTAAATTTAAAATTTATTGAAATAAATTGTGCAAATGTAGAATTTAATGTTATAAATAGCCAACATGAATCTATCTTAAGTTTAAGAAACAGCATCACATTAGGTATAATTAAAATAGAAAATGATCCTAACGTAAAAGTTATAAACGTTATAAAAAATTACGTAAGTGAAGATTACCAACACGTAATTAAGAAATATTCAAATATTTTCAGGACGTAAGCAAAATTAGTAGAAATTATAAAAGTGAAATACAAGAAACTGCTATTCCCATGTCAAATCCAATAAGAAACGTACCAATACCTTTGCAAAATCAATTTAAGCAGTACTTAAATCAATTGGTATACTTAAAAATCATAGAAAGAGTGCATGGCAGTTCTGATTGGTTGAATTATAACGGCTTATTACGAATTAGTTTATATCCGCGAGGTCTTAACGCTGTAATTAAAACTCACACCTAGAAATTACTCACATTTGCCGAAATATGTACGCAATTGAATGGATTGGCATATTTCTCCAAATTAGACGAAACCAGCGGAGTCTGGAATATTTCTCTTAACGAAAAATCCTCTAAATTATGTACATTCGAAACTGCCTATGCAGAGTCAAATTTTTACGGTAACCTTTTGGAATTAAAACCACTAGCGAGGTCTTTCGAGAGTATTTTCAAAATATATTCAATTTAAAAAATGTACAAATATACTTCGACGACATTTTAATTGGCGCGCAAACTAAGTAAGAACATGATGGAACTTAGGAGAAAGTTTTCAAACTTGCACAGAAACACAATATGAAATTTAATCTAGAAAACGCAAAATTACATTCAGGAAGTAAAATATATAGAGTACAAATTTTCAAAAAGTGGCACGGAAATTGATAAGGAATACATAAAGGCTTTAAACAGAATTGTACAACATATGAAGAATTTAGACATGATTTCTGCAACAATATTGGAGTAATTTTCAACAATCACAAATTAGAGAATATTTAACAACGGGAAAAATGAAGTCAACAAGGGATCTAGAGAAAGCTACATTTGAAAACAATTTATGCCATCTTCAAACAATAAAAAAAAGGACAAAAGTGTTTAGGGTAATATATGTAGAAACGTTTATAAACAAGGTAACAACTTTTCCTGGAATAATGCTCAAGAAGCTGCTTTTAACAAACTAAAAAGTTTCATTTCCACTAGACCTATCTTAAATTATTTTGATATAAATAAGTGATATTAGCTCTGGGAGACAACGATGGACGTTATACTTGTTATTGAATTATCAAAGTTAGTTAAAAAATTCATCAGTATTTCTTTTTAGTATTTTTTTACAAAATGGGAGTAATAAAGTGTCGTACTCAAATTTTGCACCAAAACAAAAAATAGTGCTATATTTTTGTATGTTTGGCATTTTGAACATTATTTAGATTTAAAATTTGTGAAATACTCTTGTGACATTTTGCGTTGCTACATATTTTTTGAAAACGTCTTAATCATCGTTATCAATTTGTACGGTGCTATTATCGCTACAATAGGCATCCAAGCGCTATATGAAAACACCTGGGCTCCACAAGAGATTACAGAAAGCCAGGTAGTCGCCGCAAGATGATGCCGATTGTTCCAAGTATTTCAGGTGGAGGCCAGCAACACACCAGTCCCTGCAGACCCTCTGCCAGGTTCCCCTAGATAAGCAACGTGAAAGAATGCCTCGAACCAATATAAGAGAGCGATGCCCGGATACTTTCCATTTCAGACTTAACTCGTTCGTTCCAGACTCCAGTTTAGAACCTGACCTCCAGCCGGGAGCCACCTTGACCCTCGAGGCCCCAAAAGCTCTACCAGTCACCGCCGTCTTTGCTTAGTCCTGATAAGCGATGAACCGTCACTAGTAACTAAGAAGAACGCCATCCAGTAACTAGCCCCTGTATACGATATCGATATAGCTTCATTTCGCGAACCGGTTTCATGCAAGAAAAGCTCTATTCCTCGCTTCCTCCTGAGGAGTTCAGATGCCTGACAAGCTTAACCTAGCCTGAAATCTACCGTCCTGTTTGAAATAGTGAAACTGCTTTTAGCGACCCTCCTGTCTAGTCCTCAGTCTTTGGCACACGTTTATAGGTCAGTGGTGCACGGCCATGCCATGCTTAAAAACACTTACTTAATAAGTTACAATAAACGGTGACGTTATAAAATTATTGGGTCCTTGTGCAGGGCACCATGCAACGTTTTGCATTTTTTTTCACTGGAATTTTCTATATTATTCAAAAATACACCTAGGTAGCTCTGTGCTCCGGGTTCGGAAATTGTTGGAGTGATAAAATATCTATTACTAGATCTAAACTACAGGGTCCAGCAACTGGCATGACCTATTTTCCAAGACCTGTCCTAAAGATAAAAAGTAATGGATTGAAACAAATTTGAGATGAATATCAACTTTATTATGTGCAATTTTAGTTCCTAAGAATTACTTCATTTAAATGGCCTCCCTGAGCCTCGATGCAGTACTGCAATCTTTGTCTAACACTCTAACGTTTTGCATCACTCTTCTCAACAATTCTGGTCCAATACTCTCTATCTCTTCTGAAATACTAATTTTAAGGCCTTGTATTGTTTGAGGACGCTTCTCGTAGACCTTTTGCTTCAGATATTCCCACAAAAAGAAATCAGGCGCCGTCAAATCAGGGAAATTGGACCGCCATGTTATGTTACTAAACCTCAAAATCCACTGTGTTCACAACTGATTGACTTCATATAAAGCTTTTAACCACATATACGCGTTGGTTAATTGGAAAAGTATCCAGGATCTATTAAACTGCACAAATTAACGCACACAAATCTGACAATAGAAATGCCAATAACAAAATAATGTTTTCGTAACAGCCTACTAAAAATAGGTCATACCAGTTGCTGGACCCTGTATAAAATAAAAAACATTCGCCGTTTAAATAAGCTATTTAATAAACAAATTGAACAAATAAAAGTATTTTTGTGGAGGCTCATACGCCAGCAGGTTAGGCCACCCTCTGGACACCTGGCTGAGCTTTCGACAGTGGCCGTCGATAAGTGAAAGCGCTGTTCAAAATGAGGTTAGAAAATCAGGAGAGTATTTTATGCTCACGCTATATGGATGTGGTCATTCTAACAGTTTGGATGAGAGTTGGTATGCATTATATGTAAAACCTGATACAACAATGTTCTTAAAATTTAAATTCAACACGGCTTCCTTTCCCCCAACATCTGCAGCTGCTGAGCTCTAGCCGGGAGCCACCTCGGCCCTCGAAGTTTTTTCAGAGTTCTTTAGCATATACTAGTATACAATAGGCTTGAAGTTTGCTTTTTCCAAAAAGGGCAGATGTAGTGTCACGCCACGTTATAGCAAGAATGAGAAGTTGCACGTTCGTCATTTCTCCAACCCCTTCACGAATCTTTCAAATATCATTACGATAATTCCAGCTTTCTGGCTATAACTCGTGGAGACACTTATGTACGATTTCAACATCTGAGACCACCTAGCCACTGATATGAAAATATGTTTATTAATAATTTTTCGAAGAAGCAATTCAATTAGATTACTCTTGTTCCTTGGATTACTTAGAAAGTCTCTCTGATTCACAGAGCACTCCATTTTCAAGCTGAAATTGATGTAGGTGAACTTCTCTTACCTCTCCGGATATGTTGCAGATCATTAGTTGTGGGATGCTCGGAGTAGCCATGAAACACAATATTGCGATTCTTGCCATACCTACCAATTCTATATTTCACACAAAGTTTAATGATGTGTCCATATGATTCTTTACTCGGCTGAAGAATACTAGCAGAAGGCATTCTCCAGCTATAACACGGATTTATTTATGTAACTTGTATGTCCTTCACTCAATGTGTAGGGACTGAGCTCGCAATAAAAATAGTAGTTAGAGTTATTTGTTCTTTGGAAGCATAGTAGCATAGTTTTAATCGCATTCTTCCTTTTCAACTTCACTTCAGGGTGAGGAAGTGCGCACTGGCCCGTTCTAGTAATCCGTGGTACCCTTACGAAATTAAATTATACCCATAGTGCATAGTTTTAAAGCTCTATTAATTGCCTTAACGTTTGTTTAGATTGCTTTTTACATATTCCATACGGTGAACAGTTATCTTAATAAGTATACAGGATACCCACACAAATTTAAATTTGGGAGGGAGGAAGCAAATTTCTACGCTCTTATTGCAAATGGAATACAAAAAAGTATTGTAATTTGATTTCTCCTGTTACGGTTTACTTTCGCGTTAGTTAAATTGTTGTTATTTTTTATTTCCGAACGCATGCAGATAGTATTTTCATTATTGGAACGCACTTCGTCTGCGCGAGAAATCGTGTCGGACAGCGCGACTCGTTATTTTGCTGCCAGAAAGCACTTCGAATGGTCGTGTTTCGAGACCCATGCCAAAGCTGATTTTGTAATTCTGCACGTGGCAGAATTAATCCTCGTAAACGTTAATTTACTTATTTATCGGTTTGGTTTTGATATTTATTTCGTGGTGGGGAAGACTAGTCGCTCACTTATAAAACCATTGTAATATGGATTTGAGGGGTCCGGAAACCGCATGACGCAGTTGTAAAAGCTATCGGCGCTTCCATTGTAGAAGGTACGCAACGTTAGATTTGCTCTAGATTGTTCGCTAATTTGTTGTGTATTTGTCATTAATTAGCGCTCCAAGCAAGGCCGCCGATTTTGGGCTATAATTAATGGAATTCAGCATGCACTCCATTGCAAGGGCACACCTGTTGGATTGCAAAAATGTTACCGTTCCAGGCGAGCAGGGACGGGACCACATTCCCACGGGAGCGGCACATCGTCGAGCAATGACGCTACTACATCTTCACTAATTTACTGAAGGAATCTTCGAACCATTGCTACAATTCAAACTGGAGGACGCGTTTTTTTTTCTTACATTTTAATACAGCAATTTCCATACTGCAAGCGAGAAGGTACCCGTTTCTTTTGCAAATGGTAGATATAAATACTATTTGATTTCACAAGCAATGGCAAAGTTTTGCCAAGAGGAACTTCGAGGTAAGCATACGTATGAATGGTTGTGTGAACGTAGCGTGAACTGCTAGTCCTAATATGATTACACTCTACGGTATATAAGAAATTCAGGTGTATTGCCGTTTGATCTATACATTTACTATTTGTATAACCTACTCGCTACGCGATGTTTGAAATATTGCTTTACTTAAATTTTTATCGTTAGGGTCATTTATCACTGTATTGCTGTTCACGGCTTCAATGTTTGGGATTGATATCCTTCATTTTGTACTACATACTTTGCATTTACCTAAATTATTGCAGCTTGGAGCTTATAGTGGACTGTATGATTTATAATTTGGACAATTACAGGATATGTCTTAATGGTGCAGGAATTAAAAAGGGGTGCAAACCAACGGTCTTTTGCAGTCTCACACAAGATGATTTAGTAGACTTTGATCCGTTGGAGCAGAGGTTCGTGAATACAGAAACAAATGTCAAACTGTATTAATTTATTGACTAGAAATTTCCTATTTATATACATAAAACTATGACGTAAATTACAAGATTCACTTTATTTGCCCTAGTTCAACTCGCATTTGCACTTGCGTGTTTAATTTCATAACAAACAGTGATAGCAAGTCTGCATAATTGCAGTTTATTCACCGGGTCATTCGAGCAATGCTGACAGATTTGTTATGCATTTTCGCATGTAATAGTTAGCTTACGAAATGTATGCATATTTAATTTAAAAGTTAAAATTATGTTTTGGTTCCTAAACAGCATGCAAATTAACTATTTTAAAATGTGGGTCATGTTCATGTTATGTTGAGAATTTTGTTGTCTCTATTTATTAATACAAAATAAACCATATATATTGACCGTTTTTAATGTTTGTTATTGGTTGTTTTCTTGAAGCAACGTTACAGGTAGTAATAATTTTAGTTCGCCACAGCAAAATAAATAGCAGCAGTTAGGTTATATTGCAACGCATCCCGTGCGATTCCAGTTATATAAGGTTTTATAGGTATACTGAATCGTAGTAAATTATATTTCTTTGGGGCATTGTCAAACCTGCCGCCTAAAATTAAATATTTTGCATATTAGTGGCTTGTTTAATTGTAATAAATTGAATCCACCCACTCACCGATTAAACTGAGTTGGCCATTGAAATTTCACGTGCTGTTGAGCACACTTGATGTTTATCCACCACCCCTTTTGTTACTGGGTGTTCAAAATTCTTCAACTAACCATGGCAATAAATAATTACTGAGAAACCACCCATAGAAGGAAAAAATGCGTTTTTCTGCGTTTGGCAGGGGGTATAGGCGGAAGCAAGCGGGGTAGGCTTCGAGACTTTTGGCTGGACACCTATCTACGTGGTAGTAGTTGATAGGGAAATTTATTCATTGATCTGCGAACCGAGATGTTCAGCCATCGGCTCTATGATATAATATCATATCATGTGTAGGTAAATTGTGTGTCGCATGTGTTGTGTATGGTGGTTACTTCTTCCCATAGACCAGTCTTCCGGGAAGAGTGCCGTTAGTTCTTTCCCAACTGCGAAAGGTGACGGGCTCAATACCGATCTAATGAACTCGGTTATTGCATGCCTGTTGTTCTTACCACTTTTCCACGTGGTCGTCTGATCCGGAAATAATTAGTTTTATTAATTTTTTTCCTTTATCTGACGATTAACGGAATAGGTCGACCAGTTTAACTGTAAAATCCTGCATTGTGTTTCATTTCCGTACCTAAAAAGGTACTGTTAACTCATTTCATAATTTAAAAGTTCTTGGATTAGCTTTGTAGTGTTAAAGAAAAGAAATTAAGAATAGGTATAGAAGTAAATTATGTTTGCGAATATCCATAACATTATGTGCTGCGCTGGAGTGAAAGTGAAAGTCGTCGTTGATAATTACAATTTCTAGGTGCCTCTCAAACCAGGTAGCTGTGTCAAACATTTCATAAACGACTTATACATTGTTGTAGTTCGTTTGAGTGAATTTGACCTAATATAATTTCAATGTAAACCAAAGAATAAACACATAACTGAACAGGCAAGACATTTTTCAGTGCGCAGGTTTACTGGGAATATGGATGTTGTAGGCAATTGTAATGAGTTCAGAGAGATGGATTTGTTTGCAGCAAATGCACTGTCTTATGTTTGCGGATATTTATTTAAAAAGGTGTTTAGATGTCCATAAAAACTGATGTCTGTGCATAATAGAATGCAAAAAAACTAAAGAATTTGCATCTACTAATATATTTTGAAGTTTTAAAACTTACGAAACTGGCAGCAAGACACAATTTGGTAATTTAGACATGCCTGGGGAAGAATTTCTAATATTTTTAACAAGTATGAAACATATTTTTGTTGCCCATTTTTAAAATTTAGCAATTTTACCGAATATTGTAAAAAAATTGTCAGATTTGTGTGCCAGGATTGATTCCGTTCCACCCTGTGAACATTTTCCTAGAGAATATATCTATCACTAGACTATTTTGTAGAATGAGAATCTACTACACATTTAAAAATGTAAATTAGAAATTTAAAAATGCATCTAGAAAACAAAGGGAAGGTGTTCACATTTTAAATCTATAAATAATTAATGCATGTATAATAGCTGTCAACTTCTTTACTTCTATCTAAATAAATACTTATGTAATTATCATGTTTGTATTGATATCTGTTAATTAACAATTGCTACAATCTGTAAAAATTAATTATGCTTTAATAAACTAATATTGGAACTCACTTTATCATATTATTTCACTACCCAACACAACCTGTAAAATTTGAATTGCCGCCCGTTTGCATCCCAGCAAAATGGCGATGTATAATAAAGGTCATCCAATCACATCCCTGTGCGTGGAGCATTGACCGCGACTATGCGCCCCTAACGAGACTAACGCGAACCTTATCGCGATTATGCGCACTCTCGTGGAATTCAAATGAAGTTAAAAATCGCGGTAAATATCTTAAATTAGGATATGTTTATAGGTAATAATATTTAAATTATTTTGAGTCTAAATATAGAAATAGAAATTATTGGTATGTGCTTTGATATTTTATAGCTAGAATATGTTAATATGTTCGAATTTATAACAGATTAGTATCTGAGATGTGAAACTCATTTTTTTTGTATGTAAAAATCTCGCCTGCTTCTAAATTTTCTAATTTTTGGATTTATTTTTTTTGTCTATGTTAAATTTTCCCTTGCAATATTATAAAATTAAAAAATCGCGGGCTGTGTGAAAAGCAATGTTAGCTATTTTTTGTAGGTCTCAACATCGTACAAGTACTTTTAGGGACCTAATAAATATTTAAATTATTTAAAATTTGTTTTATAGGTATATAATTTAAAAATAATATCTTCAAGACATACATTCAGTAGTTTAGACAGTAAATATTCCATACATTTTCAAAAATTTATTGTAGATACAAATTTCAATACAAAAATTGTAAAGTAGTTATAAAATATAAATACCGCCGTATCTAAAATATCCCTATATTTTTCATATATGGATGATCACTCTCTCCTTTTTTTCCACTCGGATAAAACTGTTTGAATTTCTGAAGATGATGGCTTTTGAATAGCTGTTAGATGAGAAACTCGTTTTTTCTTTGTACTTACGAATGTGGGCTGTTTTTCAATTTTTTATTTGCTGGTCCATTTGATTTATATTTTAGTGTTACATTTTCTCCTTGTGCAACAACATTTATCGTCCTGTCTATTAATTTTCCAGTCTCAATTTTACATTCAGGAGATAATTTTTTTGTTTTAAGCATTTCCGATAGAATGTCCAGTTTTGCTATCAAGTCTCCGTTATCTTGTTGAAATTGCTCTTGGATACAACTTTGCGTTATCAGCTCGGATATTACCTCACCTTTTGTAGTTAATTGAGATTCATGATCCTGTTTTTTTGTAATTACTGTCAAATTTGTATACATGAATTTTCTTGTACTTCTCCTGATTTTTTTATCAGATTTAACATATGTAAACATATACATGCTATGGTTAAGTATTCATCTTTAGAGCCCTCAACAACCTTAAAACAGGATCATGAATCTCAATTAACTACAAAGGGTGAGGTAACATCCGAGCTGATAACGCAAAGTTGTATCCAAGAGCAATTTCAGGAAGATAATGGAGACTTGATAGCAAAACTGGACATTCTATCGGAAATGCTTAAAACAATGTAAAATTGAGACTGGAAAATTAATAGACAGGACGATAAATGTTGTTGCAAAAGGAGAAAATGTAACACTAATATATAAATCAAATGAACCAGCAAATAAAAAAATCGAAAAACAGCCCACATTCGTAAGTACAAAGAAAAAACGAGTTTCTCATCCAACAGATATTCAAAAGCCATCATCTTCAGAAATTCAAACAGTTTTATCCGAGTGGAAAAAAAAGGAGAGAGTGATCATTCATATACGAAAAATATAGGGATATTTTAGATACGGCTGTATTTATATTTTATAACTATTACACAATTTCTGTATTGAAATTTTCATCTATAATAAATTTTTGAAAATTTATGTAATATTTACTGTCTAAACTCCTAAATGTATGTCTTGAAGATATCATTCTTAAATTATATACGTATAAAACAAATTTTAAATAATTTAAATATTTATTAGGTCCCTAAAAGTACTTGTATGATGTTGAGACCTACCTTTTTATTTTATAATATTGCAAAGGAAAATTTAACATAGAAAAACAAATAAATCCAAAAATAAGAAAATTTAGAAGCAGGCGAGATTTTTACATAAAAAAAAATGAGTTTCACATCTCAGATACTAGTCTGTTGTAAATTCGAACATATTAACATATTCTAGCTATAAAATATCAAAGCACATACCAATAATTTCTATTTCTATATTTAGATTCAAAATAATTTAAATATTATTACCTATAAACATATCCTAATTCAAGATATTTACCTCGATTTTTAACTTCATTTGAATTCCACGAGAGTGCGCATAATCGCGATAAGGTTCGCGTTAGTCTCGTTAGGGGCGCATAGTCGCGGTCAATGCTCCACGCACAGGGATGTGATTGGATGACCTTTATTATACATCGCCATTTTGCTGGGATGCAAACGGGCGGCAATTCAAATTTTACAGGTTGTGTTGGGTAGTGAAATAATATGATAAAGTGAGTTCCAATATTAGTTTATTAAAGCATAATTAATTTTTACAGATTGTAGCAATTGTTAATTAACAGATATCAATACAAACATGATAATTACATAAGTATTTATTTAGATAGAAGTAAAGAAGTTGACAGCTATTATACATGCATTAATTATTTATAGATTTAAAATGTGAACACCTTCCCTTTGTTTTCTAGATGCATTTTTAAATTTCTAATTTACATTTTTAAATGTGTAGTAGATTCTCATTCTACAAAATAGTCTAGTGATAGATATATTCTCTAGGAAAATGTTCACAGGGTGGAACGGAATCAATCCTGGCACACAAATCTGACAATTTTTTTACAATATTCGGTAAAATTGCTAAATTTTAAAAATGGGCAACAAAAATATGTTTCATACTTGTTAAAAATATTAGAAATTCTTCCCCAGGCATGTCTAAATTACCAAATTGTGTCTTGCTGCCAGTTTCGTAAGTTTTAAAACTTCAAAATATATTAGTAGATGCAAATTCTTTAGTTTTTTACATTCTATTATGCACAGACATCAGTTTTTATGGACATCTAAACACCTTTTTAAATAAATATCCGCAAACATAAGACAGTGCATTTGCTGCAAACAAATCCATCTCTCTGAACTCAGTACAATTGCCTACAACATCCATATTCCCAGTAAACCTGCGCACTGAAAAATGTCTTGCCTGTTCAGTTATGTGTTTATTCTTTGGTTTACATTGAAATTATATTAGGTCAAATTCACTCAAACGAACTACAACAATGTATAAGTCGTTTATGAAATGTTTGACACAGCTACCTGGTTTGAGAGGCACCTAGAAATTGTAATTATCAACGACGACTTTCACTTTCACTCCAGCGCAGCACATAATGTTATGGATATTCGCAAACATAATTTACTTCTATACCTATTCTTAATTTCTTTTCTTTAACACTACAAAGCTAATCCAAGAACTTTTAAATTATGAAATGAGTTAACAGTACCTTTTTAGGTACGGAAATGAAACACAATGCAGGATTTTACAGTTAAACTGGTCGACCTATTCCGTTAATCGTCAGATAAAGGAAAAAAATTAATAAAACTAATTATTTCCGGATCAGACGACCACGTGGAAAAGTGGTAAGAACAACAGGCATGCAATAACCGAGTTCATTAGATCGGTATTGAGCCCGTCACCTTTCGCAGTTGGGAAAGAACTAACGGCACTCTTCCCGGAAGACTGGTCTATGGGAAGAAGTAACCACCATACACAACACATGCGACACACAATTTACCTACACATGATATGATATTATATCATAGAGCCGATGGCTGAACATCTCGGTTCGCAGATCAATGAATAAATTTCCCTATCAACTACTACCAGATTTTTACATAAAAAAAAATGAGTTTCACATCTCAGATACTAGTCTGTTGTAAATTCGAACATATTAACATATTCTAGCTATAAAATATCAAAGCACATACCAATAATTTCTATTTCTATATTTAGATTCAAAATAATTTAAATATTATTACCTATAAACATATCCTAATTCAAGATATTTACCTCGATTTTTAACTTCATTTGAATTCCACGAGAGTGCGCCTAATGACGATAAGGTTCGCGTTAGTCTCGTTAGGGGCGCATAGTTGCGGTCAATGCTCCACGCACCGAGATGTCATCCAATCAAAGGCGCCGCCAAGAGTGTCGCTTCTTGTTCAGTTATGTGTTTATTTTTGTAATATTGTAAACACTGTTTACTATTAAACAACTAATTGGCCTAAAACACTGAATGATACATCATTTGTTGTAAAAATTATTTTTCGGCCGAATTACTTATTTGAATTTGATATGACAAAAATATATGTCATGTAAGTAAAAGAGGTAGATGCAATTATAAGACATTATTGTTGTATAATTTTAAGTGAAAATAACCAAGCTAACCTAAACTAATATTATCTTGTTTTTTATAGTTGCTTTATTTGATAACTTCGAGCTTTTCGTATCTATGACAATGAACATGAAGCATGAGCTAGTTGATCATAATTGGTGCAATTCAACAACCAATGTCGATGAAAATGAAACCTTAGGTAACTTGCCTGCACATCTCACGATCATCGAAGAGACTGTTGACAACGCAGCTTATCGGGTACTTTCTATCAAACACGAGGAACTTGATATAAAAGATGAATTTGATGCTACATGTTCAGTAAGTAAAAGCCTTGTAGAGAAACCAGTTATAAGATGCAAGATCTGTGAATATCAAACAAAAAGAAAGAGTTCTTTGTTGGAACATCTGAAAACTCATACTGGAGAAAAGCCTTACGTATCTTTTGTTTGCGAGTATACGGCAGCCCAGAAAAGTCATTTAATTAAACATATGAGAGCTCATACAGGTGAAAAACCGTATTCTTGTTCTGTTTGTAAGTATAAAACATCTGATAGCAGTAGTTTAGCTAGACATATCAAAACACATACAGGAGAAAAACCTCATTCTTGTTCTATTTGTGACTATAAGACGACCCAGAGGAGTACGTTAGTGAGACATATGAAAACTCATACAGGAGAAAAACCCTATTATTGTTCTATTTGCGAATATAAAGCAACGGAGAGAAGTAAGTTAGTGAATCATATGAAAACTCATACAGGGGAAAAACCTTATTCCCTTTATGTTTGTGAGAATAAAACATCTGACAGCAATAGTTTAGCTAGACATATCAAAACACATAAAGGAGGAAAACTTCATTCTTGTTCTATTTGTGACTATAAGACAACCCTGAGGGGTAACTTAGTGAGACATATGAAAACTCATACAGGAGAAAAACCTTATTCCTGTTTTGTTTGTGAGTATAAAGCAACACAAAAAGGTAATTTAGTTACACATATGAGAGTTCATACAGGAGAAAAACCCTATTCTTGTTCTATTTGCGAATATAAAGCAACAGAGAGAAGTATGTTAGTGATACATATGAGAGCTCATACAGGTGAAAAACCTTATTCTTGTTCTATTTGCGAATATAAAGCAACAGAGAGACGTACGTTAGTGAGACATATGAAAACTCATACAGGAGAAAAACCTTATTCTTGTGCTATTTGCGAATATAAATCAACGGAGAGAAGTAAGTTAGTGAAACATATGAAAACTCATGCAGGGGAAAAACCTTATTCTTGTTCTGTTTGTAAGCATAAGACATCTGATAGCAGTAATTTAGCTAGACATATCAAAACACATACAGGAGAAAAACCTCATTCTTGTTCTATTTGTGACTATAAGACAACCCTGAGGAGTAACTTAGTGAGACATTTGAAAACTCATACAGGAGAAAAACCTTATTCTTGTGCTATTTGCGAATATAAATCAACGGAGAGAAGTAAGTTAGTGAAACATATGAAAACTCATGCAGGGGAAAAACCTTATTCTTGTGCTATTTGCGAATATAAATCAACGGAGAGAAGTAAGTTAGTGAAACATATGAAAACTCATGCAGGGAAAAACCTTATTCTTGTTCTGTTTGTAAGCATAAGACATCTGATAGCAGTAATTTAGCTAGACATATCAGAACACATACAGGAGAAAAACCTCATTCTTGTTCTATTTGTGACTATAAGACAACCCGGAGGAGTACGTTAGTGAGACATATGAAAACTCATACAGGAGAAAAACCTTATTCTTGTGCTATTTGCGAATTTAAATCAACGGAGAGAAGTAAGTTAGTGAAACATATGAAAACTCATGCAGGGGAAAAACCTTATTCTTGTGCTATTTGTGAATATAAATCAACGGAGAGAAGTAAGTTAGTGAAACATGTGAAAACTCATGCAGGGGAAAAACCTTATTCTTGTTCTGTTTGTAAGCATAAGACATCTGATAGCAGTAATTTAGCTAGACATATCAAAACACATACAGGAGAAAAACCTCATTCTTGTTCTAGTTGTGACTATAAGACAACCCTGAGGAGTAACTTAGTGAGACATATGAAAACTCATACAGGAGAAAAACCTTATTCTTGTGCTATTTGCGAATATAAATCAACGGAGAGAAGTAAGTTAGTGAAACATATGAAAACTCATGCAGGGGAAAAACCTTATTCTTGTTCTGTTTGTAAGCATAAGACATCTGATAGCAGTAATTTAGCTAGACATATCAAAACACATACAGGAGAAAAACCTCATTCTGGTTCTTTTTGTGACTATAAGACAACCCGGAGGAGTACGTTAGTGAGACATATGAAAACTCATACAGGAGCGTAAGTTTAAAGTAACCCAGAAAAATACATCAGTTAAGAGCATGAAGACTCATGCTAAAATGTACAAGAAAATTGTAGCGGAGTTGATTTTATGAATATAAATCAATAGATCAACACTGCCAAGCCACTTAATTGTGCATATGAAGACACATATAGGAGACAAACCTTTTAATTTTACAATTTGTTAGTATAAGGCAACCCAAAAGGTATCGTAGTTGAACATATGAAGAACATTTCTACCGCACATGGATTTACATTTGATGCTTTAACCGTCATTAAATATATTACATCTGATTTGTAGTTTCTTGGCACTTGCAAAACTTCCCCACTTAAGGAGGTTCTTGTAATATAGCAAGTAGCCTAAATTTTAAAAATTACTTCCATTTGCTTACATGAACATGGTCTATAATAAATTCCTAGTATCATATAGGCCACATGTAACCACCCGTGTCATTATCAAATTGTATGGATACAATTTTCAGTTTAAATTAAAAAATTCTATGGGAGCAATAGGTAATGGGTCACACTCACATTCATTTGGTCAGGTTTGATTTTGTTGATGTTCAACTAACAACTATTTACTTAAAATACTATTAACAGTACGGTTTATGCAGTTATTTATTTATTTATAGCCCACCTTAATATATGTAACAATAATTGCTGTACCTATATTGATAATATGAAAATAAATATATAAACTTATTTAAATTAATGTAGTGTCTTAATTTTAAATGAAGGGTGATTCGTCCCGTTGCCATGCGAAGGGGTCTCCATAAGCTCCTACCATGGTACAATCATTTACAAGTTTTTCTTTTAAGTGATTCTCCCATTTTCCTTTGGATCTCCTCTAGTTCTTCTCCTTAAGTTCAGTTTTCAAGTGGTTTTTTTAGCACATTGTTCTTGTTGTATTACGTGACCCATCCAGTTCCATTTCCGTTGCTGGCATTTACATCTACAGTTGCCTTAATTTTTCTTGTTTCTTCAGGTAGACAAATCGTTCTCAAAACAATTTGACATCTGTGCAGGAGTTCACCAGGCATGTATACTGTTCACTTTGCTCCTCAACATGCACAGCGAGCACGTTGTGCGGAAAGACCTCAAAGTGTACCATAAACATAAAGGTATCTCCATAAACGACAGAAAAATAATAACTTGAGGTATGCAGGTGATAATGTTATCCTAGCTAAAGATGCACTAAAAGTAAGCATGCATTGACAACGATACAAGGTGAATGTGAACAGATAGGACTTTATATCACCCAATCAAAAACTAATGTGAGGATTATTGATAGGGCCAATAACTACCGGCCGGAAATTTGACAAGTCATTGGTTATGAAGTATTTCAAAAATATACTTACCTTGGTTCTCTAATTACGAGTGATGGGAATTTTGAAAGTGAAGTCAGCGTACAGTTAATACAATAAGAACTGACTGCCGTCGTAGTAACAGTAAATGCAATTGCATTTCTGATTCACATGTATGAGAAGTGCAGTTGAGACGTCAAAGTGGTTATTTCCGTGTAATAAGTATTTACGTTTTACATGGTCTCCAGGATGTTTGCGCTGTTAAGACGTGAATTGATCGCACCGACGGTTAAACCCGAAATTTTAGGCATCGTCGTGCAAATTAATTTGCGGAATTTTGATAAATTAGTAAACCGGAGTGGTACAGTATAAAGTGGAAGTGAGGGAAGGGAAGTAAAGGGCGCAAATTCCCTTAGTGAAAACGGTAATAAACGAATACAAAGTGTACGCAAATAGGCGAAGGTCGAAGCAACGAGCGCCAGACGCGAAAGATCAAACGCCGCGCGCGTAGATTATCGTAATCTAATACAACAGCGCTAGCAAATTCATTCAGTGAAAAGGGGGGCGGTCAGTACCTAAATAAATAAATAAATAAGGTGACGAATTAAATACGAAAAGGGAACAAATACACACATTTTACTATGTAAACTTCTAGCTGATGCTCCTTAGGCAACACATTTTAATGCACATGAAAAAATAAAAGGACGACCAAGAGCGAAAAGTGGTGTAATAGATCCATATGTAAACAGGAAAAGAACTCGAGAAGACCCTGAGGAATTCAATAAATGGGAAACTGAGCAAATACCCTTTCAAAAAAGTGTAAAAGCACAGAAAACTTAAAAAACGACCCTACGCAAGGAAAAACCCTAAAAGAAGCGAAGCTGCCAAGGGAAGTGGAATTGGAAGAGATGGACGCAGTTGAAAAAAAGCTGGACGAACTACAAACTGAGGCGAATAAAAACCACGCGGATTTAAAAGCAGAAATTACGAAAATGAAAGAAGAATTTCAGAATGCGAAAATTGAATGGGAAAAGAAGGCGGAAGAATGGAGAGTAGAAAAAATAGAACTTGGCAATAGAATCAAGAGATTAGAAGAAAGGATTGAGAGGCAAGACAGAGACAAACGCAGAGACAACGTGGTGATAAAAGGAGTACAAATAGAAGAAAACCAGATGGAAGAAAAAGTAGAACAACTATTACGGGATAAGCTCAAGATGGTGGCAAAAGTTAAGAAAGGATACAGTGTGAAAGGAAAAGACGATAAGAGAATAATAATTGCAGAGATGGATACATGGGAAAATAAAAAACAGGTTATGAAGAGGAAAGGACTGCTAAAAGACTCAAACATTTTTATCGAAAACGATCAAACCTTCCAGGAAAAGAAAATTCAAGCCGAACTACGAAAGATTATAAAAGAAGAAAAAGAGAAAGGAAAAATAGTTAAAATGGGTTACCGAAAAATTATCATAGAAGGAGTAAGGTATGACTGGGACCCAAATAAACGTGCAATAGTTAAGATTCCAGCCAAAAAACGAATAGCTATAGCAAAAATAACAAAGAATTACATAAGACGACCAAGGCGAGACGTGGAATAATGAATATGGGAATAATGGGTAAAAATAAAGAAGAAAAAGACAAATTATCAAGAAAATGGAATAAAAATAAAGAACATACCATAGGAACTTGGAACGTAAGCGGAACGTTCGAAGAGGGAGGATTAAAAAATTTAGTAGCGGAAGTAAAGAAATACAAATTAGATATAGGTGCATTGCAAGAAACTAAACAGAAAAACAATCAAATTATGGAATAACAGAATATGTATTATTTTATAGTGGCAGGATAAGTAGAAGATTTGGTACTGGGTTTTTAATAAATAGAGATTGGCAACACGCAGTGATAAAGTTTGAACCGATAACGGATAGAATGTCTAGCATAAGATTTCGGGGAAAATACCAAAAGATAACAATTATAAACATACATGCCCCAACAGAGGAAAAGACGCTAGAAGAGAAGGAAGAATATTATGATAAGTTGGACGAAGTGCTTCAAAAAATACTTAAATACGATTTGAAAATTATAGTAGGTGACTGCATCGCGAAAGTGGGGACAGAGGACGAATATGTGCCAACCAACGGAAGGTTTAGTACACATGCAGAGAGCAATGATAACGGGCTGAAATTGATAGGATTTGCAATAGAAAGAAATATGAAAATAATGAGTACAAACTTTCAAGGGAAAGAAACTTACAAAAGGACATGGACATCCCCCGATGGCAATACTATTAATCAAATCGACCACATGCTAGTAGGATAAAAACATGTGAATACAGTAACTAATGTTACAAGCTGCAGCGAAGCGGACGCTGATTCCGACCACTACCTAGTTAAAATAAAAATAAAATAAAAAATTTCAAATAATTACAAAAAAAACAGGCGAGGATAGAAAGATATGACATCAGTAAACTACAAAGCGAGAATAACAAGGATAAGTATGCAGAGGAACTAAGTGAAAGTATACGTGTAAACGGAGAAAGAGACAGTGCAGAAGGGAAATGGGAGAAAATAAAAAACGCCGTAGTAGAAACAGCAAAACACGTACTTGGAAGAAAATGCGGAACCAGAAAAGAACACCGGTATGATGAGGAATGCAAGAAATCAGTGGAGGAGAGAACACAGGCTAGAATAAAAATGATAAATAAGGGGACGGAAGAAGCAATTCAGGAGTTTAGAAATAAAAGAAGAATAGCAAAGCAGATACGCAGATCAAAGAAACGGGAATATAAAGAAAGTGAAAAAGCTAAGTTTTCTTGTTCCTTTTTAATTGTTATTCGTTGACAACGAGGGCAGGTTGTCCCTCGAAACGTTCGTTATTTAATACGTTATTTAATCATTTTAATTTGCAGAGTGACGAAATACCCAAAAAAGAATATGAATTATCATATTCCATACTTTCTCTATGCATCTTACATAATTTCTCTGATAACCAGTTTAGAAGAATCTGGTAGGTCTGCAGTTTTCGATTTCTTGCGGGATCGCTTTGTAGGTACCAGGACTAGATAAAACTAGTTAGTTACTTCTACGCGTCTTCGTCCTTTTAACAGTAGACATACTAATTTCTAAAGTCTCAGCTGCTTGCCGCAATAGACAAATAATTGTACAAAAGATCATAAATAATAAGTTCTCATATCTCCTGCACACAAGATAAAGGAAGTAAATAAATGCCCACAGTTTTTTCCTTCTCGAAATAGTTCACTAAATTCAGCAACAATTACCAAAACTGTGAGCAATGTCTTATCTTGAATGACATATTAATGCATAAAATTACACTTTTTCTTAACCCTGGAAAGACCTGCTGCTTATTGTTAGTGAACTACTACAAAACTCTCAATAAGCGTTTATTCGACAAATAACCTCAAAAAATGTGAAGGATGTTCATCATATGTTTATGGGCACATAGAATGTTGCCTATAATTCCGGTTTTTATTACAAAAATCTGCGCAATGTTATAAATAATCTTGAAAATTCAACTAATTTTTGTACAATTTCGGTATTAATAGCACACAATTTTTTCCAAATAATTTTGCTAATAAGTTGAGCATTGTACCGCCAGATGCCAGCGCATAAAGCACCAGCCTCTACACCGCAAGGTAAATGAGGTTACAGATTATACATACATACATACATACATGTAGTTATTTTTACTGTTTACTGATAATATCTTCATTTGATCTAGGGATTTATAATCAAGGTCGACAACGCTGTATTTTACAGACAGATACCACGCTAGTCAAATCCATTTCCAAACATCCAGAGACGTGCTAATATAATGCTATCTTTGTCGCACTCATAAATAAGGAGAGTGGCGCATAGAGAAAACCATTTCTGTTCTAACTTCGTGTAACGATGACGCAGGGCTCATCTTTGGCTGGATTCATAGTATGTAGTGGGGATAAAAGCAAGATAGTACGTGCATTTTTGGTCAGTGGATCTCAAGGCTCATATATCTTAAGGTCAACAGCAGCTGAGTTAGGACTAGAAGTATGGGTAGTGGAAGATGTATCTCATTACCTTTTTGGAGGGACACAGATAGAAGTTGTACGACATAATAAATACCATCTGAAATTAGAGAACGTCGGCCGTAGTTATTCTTGCATCATCAACGTTCGAGACCAGCATAAGATTTCTAATTTTATTCCTCGAATTTCGAATTCAACTTCCAATGTTCTTGAAGAACTGAGGAAAAATAAAATAAAATTATCAGATATTGGCAAGGGATGTCCTCCAATCGAAATTTTAATTGGAGCCAGATTGGCTGCAACTGTAATAAAAACATTGAATATGGATGATCTTCCTATCATCTACTGGTCTGACTACTGCGTTAGATTGTATAAGACGAAGTGAACAGTGGGGTACGTACGTAAGGTTGATGAATCCAGCAGACTTGCCCTAAAGAGGATGTTTACCTACACTGCTTGTAGAAAATAAATGGTGGGAAGGTCCTCAGTGGTTAAAGGATAAACAAGAAAACTGGGCATATCAACAGGAAGAAGTATTCGAGAGGGTTGTTCAAGCTGAAAGAAAAAAGTCTGCTAAATGCACTGTTATATTGCTTCTTGACGAGTTGAAGAGAAACTTCATCTTCAGAAAGTGGATTCGTATTTTAGCATGGTATCATCGCTTCATCAATAATTTAAAGAAAATTGCACAGAGATGAAGTGGAAAATTAAATGTAGAATTGAAACTATCTGAGGTGAGTTTCATACGGAGTATTCAGCAAGAAGCCTTTATTGATAAAAGCCAACTGAAGACTTTAAACACTTACGTGGATACTAATAATATTAGTCGAGTAAAAGCTAAGATTTTTTTAGGAGATGATTTCGAAAACTTCCGGTGCCCTGCAGTGCTTCCTGGAAAGAATGAGAAAGTGAAACAATTGATTTTAGACATGCATCGTTGTTATTGTCATGCTGGTGTAGGATTCCTAATGGTGAAATTACGTGAAAAATATTGGATCCTAAATGAAGGAAAAACAATCAAATCAGTTTTAAACAGTTGCAGCAAATGTAAAAGGAATTCCGTAAGATCTGCTATTACTAATCCACTTCCGCTACCAATTGAACGAGTCCAAGATGCTAGCGTGTTTGAAGTTATTGGAATGGATGTAGCTGGTCCTTTATTCTTGATAAATAATAAAAAAGTTTCGGTGTTGATCTTTACCTGTGCAGTCTTTCGAGCCATACGATTAGAAGTTATTTCTTCTCTAAGTACAGTTGCTTTTATAGAAGTTCATTCGAATGAATGGTCATCCAGGGATGATATTTAGTGATAATGGCAATAATTTTCATGGAACAAATAATTTCTTTAGGCCGCTGAACTGCAAAACAATACAAGACTTGGCTTACTAAAACCCATTCAGTGGAAGTTCAATGTGGCTACATCACCCTGGTGGGGCGGATGTGGGAGCGACTCACCCGCACTATGAAAGATTTAATGAAAACAACTATTGGAAAGGCTACTCTTTAAAAAAGTGAACTCGAAGAAGTCTTATTAATTGTGGAAGAGGTAATGAATGGAAGACCTCTAACCTATGTCACTGAAGATGGTGGCGGGTTAGAATGTTTATGATTACTCCAAGTGGATTACAATTTCCTGAAGTATGTGAGTCGGATACGGACAAAATACTTTATCGCTGAAAATATCTCACTACCTTGAGAGAGGAGCTTCAGCAAAGGTTCGCAATGAATATTTGGCATTGCTGGTTAACCGAGCTGAGGAAAGGTCTACTCATACACTTCGAGCAGGCGAACTAGTTTTGGTGGGATCTGATCATGTGTAGCGGTTACATTGGCCACTTGGTCGTATTATAGAGTTGATCCCTGGAAAAGATAACATATCACGTGTGGCAAAAGTAAAGACTGAAAACGGTATTGCTACTCGTCCCATCCAACGCTAATTTCCTCTAAAATTGAATTGGGAAGATTGCTGCAATTTGGACAAATTATTTAAAGAGGGCATTTTATGTGCAAAAAGTCAAAAAGATACCTATGAGTGTGAATAAATAAAATTCCAAGGAATTCCATTGATGGGAGGATGAAAGAAATGCAACGTTTACTATTTATATACGATGATATTGTTATAGAAATAAGAGTTGTTGATATATTTATGTTGTTACTTGTAAATCTGTCAATATCTTTTTGTAATAAAAAACTTAATCATATAAAAGCGTAGCTGAATAAAGTTGAGATCAGTTAGACTCAAGCTATTCGCAACAGTTTTTATTTTACTAAACCTGTTTCCCTGGTATACTGTAGCCATTACACTGGCTGTCACAAAACATTTTCTCTATTATTATTCACCTTGTTTTAAATAAATGGACCGCTTCCCTTCGGAAGGCTGTTAAAATGTTCTCTTTTCTTTACGAATACTTTAAATGTATTTTTCTTCCTACACGATCTCACCAACACTGATACGAGTTTTCTTTTTAGAAAGTTCTATTATGGTGTGGTCGGTATCACAGTCCACGTGAGTATGGCCACTTACGAGAAATGTATGATTTATTTTCTTGAGATTGGAACATTTAATCATAGCAACATTAAACATAAATGCCACATGTTGGTTGGTGTTTTGCCCTCCACATGTATCGGAGTAGAATGTGACTTCTTCGACGACAGAGGGAATACCTATTAGAAGCTGGTACAAACATGAAGCAATTTGATTTCTACCTCTCTTGCTAAGTGTTTCGTCTCACATAAAACACGTTGCCTCATTAGAAGCCAAATTATGCACTGCAAGATTAAATGTACATAGTTGGCGCAAGTAAAATACTCTACCAGCAGTTAGATCAGGCGTTGCCAAACATGTTGGAGTTCAAAGTCACGTTTTTTCTCATCACCTCTTGCTATTTCCTTGCAATTTTCTTGCTGTTGTATGCATTTTCTTCAAGGTTATGATGTTTATCTCTTTTCATTAATAAAATTCTTCTGGAGGTATCATCAGCAGTTTTTAATTTCGCATGTATAACATGTAGCTTGTTTAGGTTTCTTAAAAGCAAGATTTAAGTCATGAAAACATTTGGAGTACAAAGTTAAAGAAACGGGATGCTCATTTGGTTCCTTCTACAATTCATACATTTTTGAGATTGTTAAATCCGAGAGATACTTTTTTGTTGATCTATTTCTGCAATAGTGACTTCATAGCTAGGAAAAGAAAGAATGAGATTTTTTGCCTCTTCAATATCAACTGCAGTTCTTTTATTTTTTTATGGTGCCTTACCACATGCGTCTGATAAAATAATCCCGCAAGATTGTTTTTTTTTAGTTACAAATTTTACAAAACCCTTAGTTTCGCCTAAAATTCTGCAAAAACATGTCGGTTGTTTGATTTTATCGATTATTATTTCATACGAATATGAATACTCTTACTCTACCCATATTCCAATATTCAATAAAACATGTTTATGATGTTCATATGTAAAACGTTCTGCACATTTCATTCTGTTTTTCCTTTTTCTGTAATGTAGGACTTCCCGGCATTTTTTAACTTTTTGCTTTCTTCTCTTTCTTTTCTAGTACGTCTCTTTTTCTTGTTGGTGTTTTTATTTGCAGTATTATCTCCACTTCTTTCGGAGCTATCCGAGTGGTGCGGCTTACCTGTAATTGAGAAATTGCATCTATTTAAAAAAATAGAAACGTCGCAGTAGGACTTAGGACTTTATTAATTTATTGAGGGAAGGCACTTTACTAAAGATTATTGTTGTTTAAGAAAAAATTGTTAACTATGTAGATAGAAATGCAGACCATCATCGGATAAAACGTGTAGTGAAATTTTTCCTAAGTCGTGGCACGTGGATCGCCACAATAGACTTGGTTCCACAAATTTACCAAATGCTGCTTGTTTAAAACGATTTATATTCATGAAAATAAATTAAATATACCGATTTCTTAATTTGTAACAACGGTCTGCTTCACTAGACGTTTCTGAATCGTTATCAGAATCCTCTACGAAGTCCGGGTGACGAATACTATCATCTGATGTCATTATGGACATACTCGTCGTTATTGGAATATGGTGGTTCAAAACCCAATATTTCAATATTGTTTACCAAATTCAATGTTAAATTACTGCTATTAGGGTATTATACGAGGGTGGGCTGAAATATAATGCACACATGCTTGTAGAAGGCGAACGAAATTATCTACAGAGACGCGTGTGGTTGCATTCGGAAGCTACATCCCTTCTCTATACACATGCCAAGTTTGAAGGAGTTTCGTTCACCAATTCGGTTTTTTAGTAGCGGAAGTAAGGAGATGTGTTTCGTGCTATGTCAACGTGAGTTAAACAGCGCGCGGTTAAAGAATTTTTAACTGCTGAAAACATGATTTCTACTGACATTTATCGCCGTTTAAAGGCCGTTTATGGTGACGATACTGTTGATAGGACCACTGTGAATCGATGGGTAATAAAATTATTTGGTTGCGAGCCCGGAAGAGCCGTAATTGATGACAAAAAACGCAGCGGTCGTCTGATCACTACCACAAACGATGAACATCGCAAACGCTTCGACAGTTTGATCCAAAATGATCGGCGGTTTTCGATACGCTTTTGAGTTTGACTTTATGGACTACAGTTTTGATGTCACATTTTTGCCTAACTATTAAAATTGTCTTTTTCTTGGAATAAATGGCACTACACTTTGCTCTGCTTTTAAATCACTTTGGTTTATACTGCACTGATACCCTTGAGTTTCTTTAGTTTCTCATTAATTGTCTTCCGATCGGTTGCCTTACATTTTTCCATTGCTTTATTGCAATTATTGATTTTCTAGCACTGTTTCGTTTACCTTTCAACTAATTTGCCGTTTGTTGGCCTATGTACTTTTAACATAACGCTCATATATTTTCCGTACTTAACAAATCATTCTGTATCATTTTATTCGCATTATGTTTGACATCTCAAATCCGTCAGTTACAAATTAAATTGCATTGGCCCTTCCGAACATTTATCATATCTGAAACTTTGTACGTAACCCTTATGACACCTGCCTTATCTCATGCTAACTTTTATCCCTCAAATTATACTTAATAATAATTATGAGCTATTGCTGCTCACATTAAGTGCACATATTAATGTAAAGTACTGATTATCTTGCAATAAATAAAATATTTAATTCAGTGCTCATTTTGACCTTATCCATATAGTTAATTCGGCAATCAGAATTGCTGTGGGCAATAAACCATTACAGTATATGTTATACTAGCAAGATGCCCGTTCTATAGGAACCATTACTGTTAACTCACAAATTATAGTAGTGTCAAAGTTTTGTAATTTCACGTTTTTATTACTAATTATTATTAGACAGTACGGCTGAGTGGTGTTACACATCACACGGTACTTGTAAAAGTTAAGCTCCAGTCTGCTTGGTCAGCACTTGGATGGGTGAACATCTGAAGAGCCGGCGTAGTGGTCTAGCTTAGACAAGCTCCACTACCTCAAGTACCTCCGCAGAATTTAAAAATGCACATACCCTTAGCGGCTTGGTGCGCCCGGCAACCCGACACTGTGCAAACGGCATAAGGGGTTACAGATTATGTATGTATGTATGTATTATTATATTTTTATTAAAATCACAGATTCTCTAACATTATTGCGGGGGTTCCTGATTACAATTAATTATTTGGAATCAATTGTGATACACATGCTACTTTAATTCGTAATCAAATTTGTTCCACGATGCAAAATTTTTCATTTGTGCCTAGAAATTTGACATTTTCAGGCAATTTCATAAGTCAACTATATGTTTTTTTGTTTGTAAAACAATTTTAGAAAAAAAATAATCTGACAGAACTAATTCTGTTGTAATAACAAATATATTACGCAACGGAGAACCTGTTACATTAAATTCCTATAAGTGTATTTCACCGCAAAAGTTTCCAGAAACTGACTTCTGTTGCCGTTGCTCCCCGTGTACGTCCTAAGGAGCCTTAAGACAAAAAAGAGAACAAGTAGAAAAATTTATAACTGAATTTAAAAATCAAGCTGGATTATGCGATTTTGGAGCCGCAAAATTAATCAATGAAATGATAAAAACGATGATTATAATTGGCATCACAGACGAATCTGTTCGTGAGAAATTATTAGAAAATGAAACACGTTTCTTGGATAAAGTTATCTAATGTAGTGCAATAACGAAAAGCTCCAGAAAAAACTAAAACTCATGAGGGACAAAGAAGTACAACCTCGCAGGGAATGGAAATTTAGCAGAACAGCAAGTAGATGCGGTAAGGCGAGCATCGCACGAAGCACGCGCCATCAGGTCCCGACAGGATACATCACACCAGTTTTAATTGATTTGCTAGGACAAGATCAAAATGCTACAACACAAAAGGTTCAAAACACACAATAAAGGACTGTACCAGATGCGGTAATTGTATATTATGACACCAGTTTAAAAAAAAGCATTTTGTAGCACGCACGAGTAAGGAGTAAGTGCGACAAAATGCCTTATAAACGAGGTATCATACAGTATTTTATCTACTTTTCCACTTCTTTAAACAAAAAAAATAAAATTTCAAAATGTAGGGAATTTCGGGTCAATTGGCAACAATTGTGTAGTGCAATAAGACGGTTATTGACAGTTCGAGATGTACACGGAGCGAAGTATCTATGGTTGCCAACATAAAAAAAAATAACTACTTTGTTTCTAGCATTTTTATTATAGCATCGCTTTTTGTCTATTACGATACGCAAACGAGTATCGTAATAGCCTCGGTACGAACGCAAATTAGATAAAACTCGTTATATAAATGAATACCTGCTTATGGGAAAGTTCGCAACAAATTCTTAGCTCTAAATAATTTCGCATACATGTGTAAAAATAAATCAAAGCGGATTAATGAAATTTTTCATGAGCAAAATGATTGGGAGCTGATAATGCATCAATTAATTCAATTGAATCAAATCAGTATAATCATTGTTATGTAGACTTACCCATAAATAGCAAAATAAATTGAAAAAATAGGTTTAAGGTGGACACATGTGCCAATATAATCACGGTGGGTAAACTAAGAGAAGTTTAGTTCGATCTGACGAAGATAGAGAGAAACACAGAGACGTTGGTAACCTACACAGGTAGAAAGATACCGGCAACTTAAAATTTAAATAAATGTAAAAAGTAACAAATTTATAGTTAAAAAGAGTTCTCAGATATAGGTAAAGTGCCTCTTTTGGTGAAGTATAGTGTATCAAACATTTTTTACAAATGCAGTACATAATAGGGCGCATGTATACCAAAATTCAAAACGGCATCTTTACATTTATGGACTATGTACTAAGGTATATTTGGTTTAATTTATTTCTTATAACTTAAGGAATCTATAGACTAATCGGGGGGAGGCAGTTCTGGGACACCCTGTATAGTATAGGGTACAAATTCTCAAAAAGTGGCACGGAAATTGATAAGGTATACATAGAGGGTATAAACAGAATTGTACAACATATGAAGAATTTAGACATGAATTTCTGCAACAATATTGGGGCAACTTTCAACAATCACAAATTAGAGAATATTTAACAACGGGAAAATATGAAGTAAGCAAGGTATCTAGAGAAAGCTACATTTTAGAACAATTTATGCCACCTTCAAACAATAAAAAAAGTACAAAAGTGTTTAGGGTAACATGTAGAAGCGTTTATAAATAAGATAACAACTTTTCTTGGAATAATGCTCAAAAAGCTGCTTTTAACAAACTAAAAAGTTTCATTTCCACCAGACCTATCTTATTATTTTGATACAAATAAGTGATATTAGCTCTGAGAGACAACAATGGACGTTACACTTGTTATTGAATTGTCAAAGTTAGTTAACAAATTCATCAGTATTTGTTTTTAGTTTTTTTTTTACAAAGTGGAGACAATAAAGTGTCGTACTCAAATTTTGCAGCAAAACAAAAACATAGCGCTATATCTTTGTATGTTTGGTATTTAAACATTATTTAGATTTAAAATTTGTGAAATAGTCATGTGACATTTTTCGTTGTTACAAATTCTTTGAAAACGTCTTAATCATTGTTATCAATTTGTACGGTGCTATTACCGCCACAATAAACATCCAAGCGCTATATGAAAACAACTGGGCTCCACAAGAGATTACATAAAGCCAGGTAATTCATATTCTTATATGGGTATTTCGCCACTCTGCAAATTAAAATATTAAATAACGAAAATATTAACAACGAACGTTTCGAGGGACAATCTGCCCTCGTTATCAACGAATAACAATTAAAACGAACAAGAAACTTATCTTTTTTCACTGGAAGGAAAAACGACCAACCTCCAATGAATTTTTTGACATTGACGTTCGTTGTTAATATTTTCGTTATTTAATATTTTAATTTGCAGAGTGGCGAAATGCCCATATAAGAATATGAATTATGAATTCACGCCACAAAGAAGTTTCAGAGATTATCATAAAGCCAGGTAGTCGCCGCAAGATGCAGCCGATTGCTCCAAGTATTTCAGGTGGAGGCCAGCAATACACCAGTCCCTGCAAACCCTCTGCCAGCGTGAAAGAAGGCCTCGAACCAACATAAGATAGCGATGCCCGGATACTTTTTATTTTAGACTTAATCCGTTCGTTCTAGACTCCAGTTTAGAACCTGACCTCCAGCCGGGATCCACCTTGACCCTCGTAGGCCCAAAAGCTCTACCAGTCACCGCCGTCTTTGCTTAGTCCTGATAAGCTGTGACATTTCACCCCCCTTACTAAGGGTGTCAAAATTACTACCTCGGGTTAAGCTCAAATCGGAGATATTTGTCCCCTCAGCTATACAGTGTCCCCCAAAATGTCGGCATAATATGGGAAAAAAATTATTTTTGATAAAAAAAAAAAAACTTTTTACGTCAATAATTTCTGTTTGTCTAAAAACCTATTTAGCTTCTATCATATATACCGAGTGATTTTTACTTCTTTAGAAAATTGACATTTTTCTTTATCTAATTACATGTTCTAAAAAATCTCCTCATTTAGACAACTGTAAAAGAACATTTACAGGATTTTTGTAAGAGTATTTTATTTACAGGCCTAGATTAGAGTTTCTTGAAGCCATTTAAATAGATATTAATTAGAATTGAAAAATATTTCTCCTAAAAAGCACCTTGCATAGAAAACGTAAAAATTATGCAAACATACTACTTTTCGGTAAATAATAAAAAATCTGAAGAAGTAATTAACATTTTATATTATTATTTCCCACTATAAATCGTTAGTCTTCACATAAAAAAATTTGAATGTTAATATTAAGTCTTGATATGTGAAATTTTGAAAAATATTGAAAAAAATAAAAAACTAATTTTTAGCTAAAGTAAAAAAAATAGGGGTTTTCTGGCCTTAAGATTGTTCAGTTCGCTAAAAATAACGCGCTTTCTTAGTTTCCGAAAAATAGCACTTTTCGGATTTTGACAATTTCGAAAAACTCAATTTTCTAAAGAAGTAAAAATCACTCGGTATATATGATAGGAGCTAAATAGGTTTTTGGATAAGCACAAATTATTGATGTAAAAATTTTTTTTGAAGGAACAGAAATAAAAAAATTTCCCATATTACCCCGACTTTTTGGCGGACACTGTATATTTGATTAGCAAACAAACACCAGGAAATTACCTAGATAGCTTTATTTTACTTAGCTATGTTTACAATCCAAAATAAAATGTATATTGTACAAAATAATAACTTATTCGGGGGCGCTGTTCACCGCTGTCCTGAAGCTGCGGCAACCTTCCTCACTCCGGTGTGTTGCGGGCTGAATTTGCTCGTTGAACGCCTGCTCTCGCTTCTCGCTTTTTGGAACACACCACTTCAGACGACAATCGGCCTACGGTAGATCGTATTAGCCGGCGTTTAACCTCGAAACGCCAGTTTGATCTTGTCACTTGTGGGGCTGTAATTACAGACGCAATTAAGTTATTTCATGTGTTTCTTACACCTGGAGCGCGGCTACAAACGCCTCCGAGCTTCATGGGAGATCGCTGCGTTGCCGTGGATTTGTACGGCAAGCGGAATTCCACCGGCGAGGGTCAGCTGGCTTTCGGCGATTGACCTCGAAGTGCTCGCGGAGGATTCATGTTCTACGGGACGCTTTCCGGGGGGGGGGGAGGGGGACAGCTTACTCTTGCTGTGCGGTGGACAGTTCTCCTCGCCTCGGAGACCCTCTGGTAGGTAAATATCTGTAGTTAAAAGTAATTAGCAAAGATGCTCCGGTGGCCACGAAGGTTGCAGCACGTAGGTATTTTGTAATTCGATATTTGTTATCTTTATTGCGGGCTTAATTACAACGCGGGTTTTTCCGGGGTGTTTATTAATACAAACGAGGAATCGGTCTCTACTTGAGCCATCGACTCAGACTGGTTTCTAGGTGAGCCTGTAGATTTAGCAAGACGGGGAACGGACTGTCGGCTCAGGTTTATTTCGGGCAAGGATATTTAGATTAGAGTTAGGTGGAAGAACAGCTCACTGCTTCCGCTTTGAGCTGAATTTCGCCCTCTATATATTTTAACTTTATTATTAGTGATTGAATATAGGTATCTTTTTTCTTTTTATGTAAATTGTGATCCACTGTTATATGTGTAAATAAAGACCATATCATTATTATTATTATTATTAAATCGGCTATCCTCGTTGATATATCGATTCAACTAATCTCGGAACGGATCTTACAGGTTAATGAATCAGAAATCGGCTATTCACATTGAGATATCGATTCAGACTGATTCCAGGTGGGTCCTGAGCTGATCTTGAGGATACAGGAACAGGATGGAACAGGAACAGGTAAACTAGAGTCGGGATAAACTCAAGCTGCGGAATAATGGCGAAATTAAAAATGGAATTTTTTCTGGGAATTATCTCGTGAACTGGTCGCGGAGCTTCTTTTTATATGTTCTGCATCGTATTATCAAAACAGCCGTGGGGGATGTCCTTAGGTGGGAGAGCGGAGCGTGGATCGCTTCTTCGTGACTACGGTGCAGACTGAGCCTACGATTGCTATATCGTCTTCGACCGTTGGCAAGATGGAACCTGTGATAACGCTTGGATGGGCGATGCATAAATTAAATACATTGTTTAATGTTTAATTATGATTTATACGGAAGCTAGCGTTACAAAGCGAGGAACCGTCACTCGTACCTAAGAAGAACACCATCCAGTAATTAGCCCCTGGAGGCGATTGCGTTATTGCTTTATTTTGCGAACCGGTTTCGTGTAAGAATAGTCTTATGCTTCGCTTCCTTCTGAGAAGTTGAAATGCCTGAGAAGCTTAACCTGGCCTGAAATCTTTCTTCCTGTTTGAAATCGTAAAACTGTTTGTAGCGACTCTCCTGTCTAGTCCTTTCAGTCTTTGGCTCACGTTAAATAGGTCATTGGCGCACGGCCATGCCATGCTTAAAAACACTTAATAAGTTACTGTAAGCGGTGATGTTATAAAATTATTGGTCCCCTGTGCAGGGCACCACGCAACGTTTTGCAATTTTTTCACTGGAATTTGCGTTATTATTCAAAAATACGCCCCTGTGCTCCAATAAAATTACTACTTCCTATATACCATATCTATTACTAAATATAAACTATATAATAATTAATATTCGTTGTGTAAATGAACTATTTACAAATCAAATTGAACAAATAAAAGCATTCTTGTGGAGGCTCATACGCCAGTAGGTTAGGGCACCCTCTGGACACCTGGCTGAGCTTTCGACGGTGGTCGTCGATAAGTGAAAGTGCTTCCCCAAAATGAGGTTAGAGAATCAGGAGAGTATTTTAGGTTCAAGCTATATGGATGTGGTCATTCTAACAGTTTGAGAGTATGCAGTGTATGTAAAACCTGTGGCAACAATCTCCTTAAAATTTAAATTCAACACGGCGTCTTTTCCCCTAACATGTGCAGCTACTGAGCTCCAGCCGGGAGCCACCTCGGGCCTCGAAGTTTTTTCAGACTTTTGTAGCATATATTGGTATACAATAGGCTTGAAGTTTACTTTTTCCAAAAAGGGCAGATGTAGTGTCACACCCCGTTATAGCATGAATGAGAAGTTGCACGTTCGTCATTTCTCCAAGCCCTTCACGAAACTTTCAAATATCATTACGATAATTATACCTCTCTGACTATAACTCGTTGAGACACTTATGTACGATTTCAACATCTGCGTCCACCTAGCCACTGATATGAAGATATGTTTCTTAATAAGCTTTCGAAAAAGCAATTCAATTAGATTACTCTTGTTCCTTGAATTGCCTAAAAAGTCACTCTGATTCACCAAGCACTCCATTTCCAAACTGAAATTGATCTAAGTGAATTTCTCTTACCTCTCCGGATATGTTGCAGATCATTAGTTGTGGGATGCTCAGAGTATCCATCAAACAAAATATAGCGATCCTTTCCATACTTTCCCATATTTTACACAGATTTCAATGATGTATCCATATGATTCTTTACTCGGCCAAAGAATACTACCAGAAGGCATTCTCCGTCTATTTATAACATGGATTTATTTATAAAAATTTTATGTCCTTCACTTAATGTGTAAAGACCGAGTTTGCAATGAAAAGAGTTGTTAGAGTTATTTGTTCCATGGAAGTATAGTAGCATAGTTTTAATCTTATTCTTCCTTTTCTGTTTCACACCAGCAGAGTGAGAAAGCGCGCACTGGCTCCGTTTTAGTAATTCGTGGTACCCTTACGGAATTAAAATATGGTCATAGTGCATGGTTTAAAAGCTCTATTAATTGCCTTTAACGTCTGTTCAGGTTGCTTTTTACATATTCCTTCCGCTATGTTAATAAGTATGAAGGATGCGCACATAAATTTAAATTTTGGGGAGGGGGCAGCAAATTTCTACGCTCTTATTGCAAATGGAATACAAAAAAGTATCACAATTTTATTTCTCCATAGGTACTATTAGGAGGTTCTTCTAATTACTGAAAAACCACTAATAGAAAAAAAGAATGCGTTTTTGACGTTTGGCAGCTGGTAGGGGAGGAAGCAAGCGGGGTAGGGTTCGGGACTTTTGGCTAGACACCTATGTACATGGTAGTAGTTGATAGGGAAATGTATTTATTTATCATATTACATGCCTGTCGCTCTTACCACTGTGCCACGCGGTTGTCTGATCAGGAAATAATTATTTTTATTAAAGATTTTCCTATATCTGCCTATTAACGGAATAGGTCGACCGGTTTAACTGTAGAATCCTGTGTATTGTGTTTCATTTCCATACCTAAAAAGGTACCGTTAACTCATTTTTAAATTTATAATTTAAAAGTTCTTGGACTAGCTTTGTAGTGTAAAAGAAAAGCTTAAAAATTAAGAATATAGAAGTAAATTATGTTTGCGAATATCCATAACATTATGTACTGCGCTGGAGTGAAAGTGAAAGTCGCCGTTGGTAATTACAATTTCTAGGTACCCCTCAAACGATCTACACATTATAGTAGTTCTTTTGAAATGAATTTGACCTAATCTCTTTTCAATGTAAACCAAAGAATCTATACATAGGTAACTTAACAGGCAGGTTTACTGGGAATATGGCTATTGTAGTCTACGCAATTGTGATGAGTTAGTAGATACAAATCTTCTAAGAAATTTCAACATTTTCAGTATTACAAAGAGCTGCGTAATTATACTACATCAGTTATTAGAAGAAGAAAGAAAGCGTTCCTTAATAACTAGATTAACTCTAACAATCTAAAATCTTTCTGGAAACAGCTTAAGATTCTAGATATTTTAAAATTTTTTAATGAATTTCCTTCTCATTTGGCTAATGCAGAATCAATTAACGACTTTTTCATAAACTCGATTCCCAAAGTGTCTACTGTTGGCCGTATTGCATTACATTGGCCTAGACAATACTGCTGTTAATTTATTTAAAAATTATTTAAGCAATAGGTCTCAACGAGTGGTCTTACCCAATAGTACTTCCACGTTTGCCATTGTCGCGTGTGGTGTCCCTCAGGGATCTATCTTAGGACCGATCCTTTTCACTATATATACATCAGCCTTCTCAAAACAGCTCAAACACTGCAATTGTTATTCATATGCTGATGATACACAAATTTATATTTTCTTCAATGCTACAGAGAAAGCCTATGCAATATCGTGTTTAAACTAAGATAGAAAGAAAGTACACTTTATTAAGTCTCAAAAGACCACTGTCTTCAACTTAATCCCATAAAATCTAATATGATACCCTTTGGAGATAAGCAACAACGACTACGGTGTGTTGATAATTTAGAAGTAGCAATTGGTGGCATTCCATTAGCACTACAAGACTGTTTAAAAAACTTAGGACTTCAAATGGATTTTAATTTGCGTTTTAAAGAACATGTTATAGGGAGTTTTTGCAAAACGCCACGTTAAAATAACGTTACAATAACGTTACGTTAAAGTCGAAAAAATTGATTTAGATTGGCTGTATCATTTTAATGGAACGTTTTGTAAAAACTCTCTATATTAACAAATGTTTACAGCTTGCTTATTGCAACCTTAAAACAATTTTTAATAACAGGCACGCGTTAACCATAAACATGAAAATTTGTCTTTGTAGCTCCTTGGACCTGTCACAGTTCAATTAATGTGACGTTATGGTATACGACCCTTGTTTAAACTCTATAGATTCAAATAGAATTCAAAAAATGCAAAATTCGTGTTTGCGGCTAATATACGGCATACGCAAATACGAAAGAATTTGGCACAAACTCCGCGACGATAAACGGTTAAACATGGCTAATCCTAGATACCTGCATTCTGCATTCTGCTTGTGTTTACCGAAACCTACTGACATCGGAACGTCTACCATATTTACACAGGAAACCTATCGTACAGACATTCATAACTTAAATCTTCGTCATAAGGGTCTGCTGTCGGTTCCTAATCATCGCACTCAACTGTTTCAAAAATCGTTTTCTTATTGTCTAGTGAAATGTTTTAGTAAAATATACACTAATATGACGTCTTCGGCAAGTGGCTGGAAATTCAAAAGAAATTTATTTAAGATTTTGCTTGATGAGCAAAACGTTAAGTTAGGTGCTTATTACTATCTACGTTTATTGTTGTAATTCTTTTTTTAATTTATTTGTGTAGCTTATGCAGTGGGCGTATGACTAAGCCATGCCGGAATAGGATCCAAGCTTATAATAATATGATTAATTTTTATATGTAATAGGTTAAGTGGCAGAGCAGCTCGATGTCCAGTCATCTCGCATATATTGTATATTCCTCGTTTTTTTTTGTATGTATAGTTTTTGTGTATTTATTTTTTTTTTGTAGTGTGTTTTCGTTTTTACGTTACCAGAAATAAAAGACACTATTATTAGCATTATTGTTATTGTTATTATTATTTATTTATTTAAAAAAGTGTTTAGATGTAGATGAAAACTGATGTCTGTGCATAATAGAATGTAAAAAAACTAAAGAATTAGCATCTACTAATATTTTGTAGTTTTAAAGCTTAGGAAACTGGCAGCAAGACAGAATTTGGTAGTTTATACCTGTCTGGGGAAGAATATCTAATATTTGTTACCACTATGGAAAATATGTTTGTTAACCATTTTTAAAATTTAGCAATTTTACCGAATATTGTAAAAAATTTGTCAGATTTGTGTGCCAGGATTGATCGCGTTCCACCCTGTGAAGATTTTCCTAGAGAATATATCTATCACTAGACTATTTTGTAGAATGAGAACCTACTACACATTTAAAAATGCAAATTTTAAATTTAAAAACGTATCTAGAAAACAAAGGGAAGATATTCATAATTTAAATCTATAAATAATTAATGCATGCATGTATAATAGCTATCAACTTCATTATTTCTATCTAAATAAATACTTATATAACTTTAATGTTTGCATCAATATATATCAATAATTGACAATTGCTACAATCTGTAGAATTAATTATGCTTTAATAAACTAATATTGGAACTCACTTTATCATATTCTTTCACTACTCAACACAACCTGTAAAAGTTGAATTGCCGCTCGTTTGCATCCCAGCAAAATGGCGGTGTATAACGAAAAGGTCACCCAATTTGTTCTGTATTTTCATTAATGTAAACACTGTTTACTAATAAACAACTACTAGAAACGTAATAATACATCATTTGTTGTTAAGCCATTTTCCGGCTGAATTACTTGATATGACAAATATATATGCCATGTAAGTAAACGAGGTAGATGCAATTGTAAGATATTTCTGATATAATTTTAAATGAAATAGCCAAGCTAACCTAAACTAATATTACCTTGTTTTTTTATAGTTGATTTATTTGATAACTTGGAGGTCTTCGTATCTATGACAATGAACGTGAAGCATGAGTTAGTCGATCATAATTGGTGCAATTTAACAACCAACGTCGATGAAAATGAAGCCTTTGGAAACTTGCCTGCACATCCCGCGATAATCGAAGATACTTTTGACAACGCAGCTAATCAGGTACTTACTATTAAACAAGAGGAACTTGATATAAAAGATGAATTTGATGCTACATGTTCAGGAAGTAAAAGTCTTGTAGAGAAACCATTTTTAAGTTGCAAAATCTGTGAATATGAAACAAAAAGAAAGAGTTCTTTGTTGGAACATATGAAAACTCATACTGGAGAAAAGCCATATATATGTTTTGTTTGCGAGTATAAGGCAGCTCAGAAAAGTCATTTAATTAAACATATGAAAGCTCATACAGGTGAAAAACCTTATTCTTGTTCTGTTTGTAAGCATAAAACATCTGACAGCAGTAGTTTAGCGCGACATATCAAAACACATACTGCAGAAAAACCTCATAGTTGTTCTATTTGTGACTATAAAGCAACCAAGAGGAGTAAGTTAGTGAGACATATGAAAACGCATACAGGAGAAAAACCTTATTGGTGTTCTGCTTGTGAGTATAAAGCAGCACAAAAAAGTGATTTAGTTACACATATGAGAGTTCATACAGGAGAAAAACCCTATTCTTGTTCTATTTGCGAATATAAGGCAAAGGAGAGAAGTAAGTTAGTGAGACATATGAAAACTCATACTGGAGAAAAACCTTATTCTTGTTTTATTTGTGAGTATAAAGCAACACGGAAAGGTAATTTAATTACACATATGAGAGTTCATACAGGAGAAACACCTTATTCTTGTTCTATTTGCGAATATAAAGCAAAGGAGAGAAGGAAGTTGTTGAGACATATGAGAGCTCATACAGGAGAAAAACCTTATTGTTGTTCTATTTGCGAATATAAAGCAACGGAGAGAAGTAAGTTAGTGAGACATATGAAAACTCATTCAGCAGAAAAACCTTATTCTTGTTCTGGTTGTGAGTATAAAGCAGCACAAAAAAGTGATTTAGTTAAACATATGAGAGCTCATACAGGAGAAAAACCCTATTCTTGTTCTATTTGCGAATATAAAGCAACGGAGAGAAGTAACTTAGTGAGACATATGAAAACTCATACAGGAGAAAAACCTTATTCCTGTTTTGTTTGTGAGTATAAAGCAACACAAAAATGTAATTTAGTTACACATATGAGAGTTCATACAGGAGAAAAACCCTATTCTTGTTCTATTTGCGAATATAAAGCAACAGAGAGAAGTATGTTAGTGATACATATGAGAGCTCATACAGGTGAAAAACCTTATTCGTGTTCTATTTGCAAATATAAAGCAACAGAGAGACGTACGTTAGTGAGACATATGAAAACTCATACAGGAGAAAAACCTTATTATTGTGCTATTTGCGAATATAAACCAACGGAGAGAAGTAAGTTAGTGAAACATATGAAAACTCATGCAGGGGAAAAACCTTATTTTTGTTCTGTTTGTAAGCATAAGACATCTGATAGCAGTAATTTAGCTAGACTTATCAAAACACATACAGGAGAAAAACCTCATTCTTGTTCTATTTGTGACTATAAGACAACCCTGAGGAGTAACTTAGTGAGACATATGAAAACTCATACAGGAGAAAAACCTTATTCCTGTTTTGTTTGTGAGTATAAAGCAACACAAAAATGTAATTTAGTTACACATATGAGAGTTCATACAGGAGAAAAACCCTATTCTTGTTCTATTTGCGAATATAAAGCAACAGAGAGAAGTATGTTAGTGATACATATGAGAGCTCATACAGGTGAAAAACCTTATTCGTGTTCTATTTGCAAATATAAAGCAACAGAGAGACGTACGTTAGTGAGACATATGAAAACTCATACAGGAGAAAAACCTTATTATTGTGCTATTTGCGAATATAAATCAACGGAGAGAAGTAAGTTAGTGAAACATATGAAAACTCATGCAGGGGAAAAACCTTATTTTTGTTCTGTTTGTAAGCATAAGACATCTGATAGCAGTAATTTAGCTAGACTTATCAAAACACATACAGGAGAAAAACCTCATTCTTGTTCTATTTGTGACTATAAGACAACCCTGAGGAGTAACTTAGTGAGACATATGAAAACTCATACAGGAGAAAATCCTTATTCTGGTTCTGTTTGTGAGAATAAAACATCTGACAGCAATAGTTTAGCTAGACATATCAAAACACATAAAGGGGGAAAACTTCATTCTTGTTCTATTTGTGACTATTAGACAACCGCGAGAAGTAAGTTAGTGAGACATATGAAAACTCATACAAGAGAGTGAGTTTAAAGCAGCCCAGAAAAATACATTGGTTAAGAGCATGGAGACTCATGTAAAATATACAAGAAGATTGTAGTAGAATTGATTTTATGAATATAAATCAATAGATCAACATTGTCAAGCCACTTAATTGTGCATATGAAGATACAGATAGGAGACAAACCTTTTGATTGTACAATTTGTTAGTATAAGGCAACCCAAAAAGGTGTAGTAGTTGAGCATATGAAGAACATTTCTATCAATTTAGTATACCGCAGATGGATTTACATTTGATTTTTTAACTGCCATTAAATAAATTACATCTGATTTTTTAGTTTCTTGGCACTTGCAAAGCTCCCCACTTGGGAGGTTCTTGTAATATAGCAAGTAGCCTAAATTTTGAAAATTAGTTCCATTTGCCTACATGAACATGGTCTCTAAAATTTTGAAATGATTCCTTGTATCATATAGGCCACTACAGAACCCGTGTTATATTATCAAAATGTATGAATACAGTTTTCAGTTTAAATTAAAAAATTCTATCGGAACAATAGGTAATGGGTCACATTCACATTCATGCGGGTTTGATTTTGTTGATGTTCAACAATTTTAGCCGAGTGACTAACAAATATTTACTTAAAATACTATTAACAGTAGGGTTTATGCAGTTATTTATTTAATTATAGTCCACCTTAATATATGTAACAATAATTGCTGTACCTATATTGATAATATGAAAATAAATATATAAACTTAATTTAATTATTCTTCTTAACATAGAATTTCGGCTTAGACCGCGTAGTATTTGTATATGAACACCCAGCATTTTTCTGGCCTAATGTGCCTTGCACCTTGTGAAGTCGAGCAAAAACCCGCGCGATGGCCATGCTCTTTGGTGGCTCGTGTTGTTTGAGTATCTTGAGAACGAGGATACTTAGGCAGATTTGGCCGTTTTGCTGTTTGTGCATCCATATTCACTAACGTTTCGCAAGACCTTGCAGCTTGCATCATCAGAGTGAAAGTCGCACTAAGAACCGAAGGTCGGTGTGGAGGTATTTATAGTCCTCTGTGCCAGGCGCGCGGAGTGGCGTAACGCTGGCGCTGGTTGGTCGTCCGAGTGCAACCTAATCCGTGGGGCGTGGCCGTATGACGCAGAGTGGTTGTAACGCTTTAGATCGTGTATCACAGGGGTCCACGTTTTACTAAGCTTAAAGCCATCTTCCCTGTTGATATTATTTGGATGTTTTTCTATTTCTATGGCTTCACGTATCACTCGCGGGAAGTAATGAGGTATTCTGGCAAGTACTCTTGCATGCTCAAATTCTAAAGTGTGCCCATTTGTAAACGTATGCTCAGCTACGGCTGATTTTGCGATGCGTTTGTGTTTGCAATCGCCTTTATGTTCTTGGAGTCTTAGATCAACGGAACGACCAGTCTGTCCAATGTAACTCGAGCCGCAAGAACAAGGAATGCGATATACGCCAGCGGTTTTTAAACTTGGAATCTTGTCTTTTACCGATCTGAAGCCGTTACCCAAAGTTTCCTTGCTCGTGAACACAGTTTTGACGTTGCATCGTTGCAAGACACGTCCTATCTTATCAGTTGATGCAACGTCAAAACTGTGTTCACGAGCAAGGAAACTTTGGGTAACGGCTTCAGATCGGTAAAAGACAAGATTCCAAGTTTAAAAACCGCTGGCGTATATCGCATTCCTTGTTCTTGCGGCTCGAGTTACATTGGACAGACTGGTCGTTCCGTTGATCTAAGACTCCAAGAACATAAAGGCGATTGCAAACACAAACGCATCGCAAAATCAGCCGTAGCTGAGCATACGTTTACAAATGGGCACACTTTAGAATTTGAGCATGCAAGAGTACTTGCCAGAATACCTCATTACTTCCCGCGAGTGATACGTGAAGCCATAGAAATAGAAAAACATCCAAATAATATCAACAGGGAAGATGGCTTTAAGCTTAGTAAAACGTGGACCCCTGTGATACACGATCTAAAGCGTTACAACCACTCTGCGTCATACGGCCACGCCCCACGGATTAGGTTGCACTCGGACGACCAACCAGCGCCAGCGTTACGCCACTCCGCGCGCCTGGCACAGAGGACTATAAATACCTCCACACCGACCTTCGGTTCTTAGTGCGACTTTCACTCTGATGATGCAAGCTGCAAGGTCTTGCGAAACGTTAGTGAATATGGATGCACAAACAGCAAAACGGCCAAATCTGCCTAAGTATCCTCGTTCTCAAGATACTCAAACAACACGAGCCACCAAAGAGCATGGCCATCGCGCGGGTTTTTGCTCGACTTCACAAGGTGCAAGGCACATTAGGCCAGAAAATGCTGGGTGTTCATATACAAATACTACGCGGTCTAAGCCGAAATTCTATGTTAAGAAGAATAATTCGAGTAACCGCGAAAGCCTCAAACAATACATAACTTAATTTAAATTAATGTAGTGTCTTAATTTTAAATGAAGGGTGATTCGTCCCGTTGCCATGCGAAGGGGTCTCCATAAGCTCCTATCCTGGTACAATCCTTTACAAGTTCTTCTTTTAAGTAATTCTCCCATTTTCTTTTGGATCTCCCTCTAGTTCTTCTTTTTAAGTTCGGTTTCCAAATGGTTGTCTTTTTAGCACATCGTTCTTCTTGTTGTATTACATGACCCATCCAGTTCCATTCCCGTTGCTGGCATTTATATATACAGTTGCCTTAATTCTTCTTGTTTCTCTAAGTAGACAAATCATTCTCAAAACCATTTGACATCTGTGCAGGAGTTCACCAGGAGTGTATACTATTCACTCTACTTTTCAACGTGTACAGCGAGCACGTCGTGCGGAAAGACCTCGAAAGGTATCTCCATAAACGGCAGAAAAATAATTACTTGAGGTATGCAGATGATAATGTTATCCTAGCTAAAGATGCACTAAAAGTAAGCATGCCATGACAACGATACAAGGTGAATGTGAACAGATAGGACTTTATATCACTCAATCAAAAACTAATGTGATGATGATTGACAGGCCCAATAATTACCGGCCGGAAATTTGACAATTCTTTGGTTATGAAGTAGTTAAAAAATATACATACCTTTGTTCTCTAATTACGAGTGATGGGAATTTTGAACGTGAAGTTCGTCAGGAATGCAGTCGTTAAACACTAGAATATGGAAAAAGCAATATTATGAAAGCCACCAAAATGTGCCTCCTACAATCTCTGGCTTTTGCAATTCTGCTGTATGCATCTAAAACATGGGACTCTAAAAGCACAAGATTGTAAAAAATTGGATGCGTTTGAGGTGTGAAGCTATTAGAGGCGATTTTGCATATCCTAGACAGAACGGCAGACAAATGCCTCCATCATAGATAAACTAGGTATTAACAAACAGATTGATGAGATCATACACAAACGTATCCTGAGATATTTCCGACATATAGCTGGCCATTATGAGTGTTATTGGCATATGATATTTAAGGTAAGCAATGTAAAAGTAAGCGAATCCTCACAACTAAACTCTATAGTACTCAATACTGCACAAAGTACACTTCTATGCTCTGCATTAGTTCTTAGTAGTAGTTTAGTAATAACTATTTGAGATATGATATGTTGTACCAGCATAAGCTCTGCAACATTTCCTATACAATAAGAACTGACTGCTGTCGTAGTAACAGCAAATGCAATTGCATTTCTGATTCATATGTATGAGAAGTGCAGTTGAGACGTCAAAGTGGTTATTTGCGTATAATATTTACGTAATATAAGACTGCACATCTTCACAGTTACAGTTTATAGTAATTAATACTTTAACCTAGCAAAGTTTCATACTCTCAATTATATGATAGTTGCGCATTAGTAATATGTACAAATATTAAAAAGGTTTTCATCTTTTAATTTAATATAATTATTTGAATAAATGATTAAGAACCACCTCGCAAATATTTTATTTCTAAGACGATTGAAAGGAGTTGTAATCTACTAACTCTTTGAAATAAATGGTTATATGCCCTGTTGATATTATATTTATCTGCAAGTATTAATAATTATTATGGCTAGCTCAAATTTCGGTAAAGCATTTACTCTTTTTCTCGGTTAGGTTCAATTGGGCTGAATGTATAATTCTTAATTTTATTAATACGGTTCTGTACTTGTCTTCGTACTACTGCGCACAAACAAATACTCGAAAGTAGGTCATACGTTAATTAAAATGGTTTCCGCTGGCAAAGTGCGATAGTGACTTTAAAACAAAGTGAAAATTTATCATAGTTCCACCGGTAAATATTTGAATTAAGCTGTGTCGCGGCATTAACCTCATTTGTTTTTCTAGCATTTGTTAAAGGGGGCCCACATCGATGCACCAATTGTTTTAGTTGGCATCGTTTTCGGATCTAACTGTCACATAACCTCAAATTGTGGAGTTGAGCTAATTTACGGGCTGGATTAACTTTACAGCGATGAATATGGCTTATAATCCCTTGGGTAAGACTCTTGGTGCACATGCATAAACTTTCCACTTAGCTAAATGTTAGGGGTAGACAGTATCTGTGGTTGCCGATCTTATATCGGGGCTTAACGGCAATGCTGGTCTCGTTGTCGGACTGCTATGGGCTGGATCCTGCTGGAATTCCTGGAACACGTGCTCACGTAGCTGCTCGCTGGTCTGGAGTCTTCCCCTCTGGGCTGTCTCAACTTGTAGGCCTCCACGCAGAGATCGTAACGGGCTGCTTTCGATGTTAATTTATGGTCACTCGGACTCGGAGAACTTTACAACTTTAGGTGTTGGATTTCGATGCAAATAACACCACACGACCACAAAATTGCCCTGAATTGACTGGTATAATTTTTATTGTTAAAATAATTTGTTTATTATATGAAAATTAGTTTTATTTAGGAGTGCATTTTACAACATGTCAATTTTTACATTAATTCAATTGTTCTCTGTAATATCCGCTATAAACAATTGCTAGTTTTAATCTTAAATAAAAACGTATGTGAATCAAGTTCAAAATGCGTACTTATAAATCTAACTTTGCCTAAAAATAAAATTATGTATGCAAATGCTTATTCTAATATTATGGTCCACATTTATAATTAGTTAATCAAGTCTTTGCGTCACTGCACGTTTGTTAATTTTCTTTAAACTGTTCACGTAAGTCACTGCACTGGTTAATTTTATGAGTGTACCTCCTTCACCAAGGCGTCCCTTGATTTCACCTGTCTGATTTTCTACACAATTTTTAATTCATCTGCTGTGTCCTTTTCTTCATTTTCAACCCTGGTTTTTTGATTCTTACAATTTTCCATCAAATGCCTTAATTTCAGCCTACTTAGCTGCTCGTTGCAACATTTATTAGATTATCTAGCTTTTCCTACCGTTCTTTTAAAACCCTGACAAATATTTCACTGTTTAACTTTCCTTGAATTTTTCGCTTCAAATTATTGCTTTTGCAAACCATTTTGTAATTAATAGTTCGGCTAATACTTTCCACAAACCTCTTCTTTTAAGTTTTATCCTACATTCAACTTAGATCCAAGTGAGGATTGAGCTTTGCTTAAACCGTTCTTTAATTAATTATACTGCTATTAATTGTCATCTCTTTACCAATACATTCAATCTATTAAATTCAAAGTTTAGTCTTGCAGTTATATAAAATACCTCACCCTGAGCTTTAGTAAAATGTCCATTAGTTTGGCAATGCTATCAGAATTGAGTTTTTAGGGCTTAATACCATCGCATACTTTTCCCCCAATTTTTGATGATTAAAATTACTACCCATGAGCTTTATTTCATATCATACGTCTATTTGCATGCGTTGTCATTTTAATTGTCACAAATTTTAATTGCATGAATCAAATCTCTCTTTTAATCAGTTTAGTTTAACCTTTAGCTTACCTCCAATTCAGTTATTATATCTAATGCCTAATCTAACCTAATTCCTATTCTAATCTAAACTAATCTAACTTACTGAGTGTGGCTCAACATTTGCTCACACTAATCTAACCTACTCTATACTACCTAGGTGTGGCTGTGTAGTATCCTAATTCGCAGCAAATGTTAAAAGATACACATTTACGTTAAAAGTGAATATGTATCTAGGGTTGCATATTTTGGATGTCCAGGGGAACCGAATTACGTTGTCCATCCAGGTATATTACACCATGGTTTATGAAAAGTTTAAAATTGTTTAAGGAGATAATTATGTCAATATTATTAGAAAAACATAGGAAAGGCATGACTTCTTGTATGAATAAAAAATCATTTTGTCGCAATGTTCCAAATATTACTTTTATTTTCCGTTTTTTATATGAAATAACTATAAATGTCGTAATATACATTTTCCCGCTGCTGAGCATGTAAGTCAGTGATACAGCCTTAGTAACAAAAGGGTTAAGTCGGTGATTATTTTTGTTTGCTGCTTTCCCTCGACAACGCAACTTAATATTAGGTATTTATTTACTAGCAACATGATATTGTACATTTTCGTCATAGAAACAAAATATAAAAGTTTGCAACGTTGTGATATAATGAAGGTCAGAATAGCTATTTAAGTAACAAGGAATGTAAGGACCTATTAACATTTGAGGTAGGCAAATACAAGCCAAGGCAAAGCCGCGGCTTGTTGCCAGCCGAAAATGTTAATAGGCGGTACATTCCGAGTTATGTTATTATATTTTCCCGCTGCTTATAGAAATTTTCGTAGATTTTTGAAAGAAACGTTTGGTTTGTCACCTGTCACCAGGATTAATTTTTGTGAGTCGTGTTAACTGTTATTGTCACATCAACACTTGCAATTATAAACAAAACGTCTAAGTCTGCATCTTCCGTTGTTAATTTTATTATCCTAGGAACTTAGTATAGATATTTATGCATTAAGGGAGATATGAATATGTTTTTTCCTTGAGGTTGACGTGTGTTACAGACCGAGGGCTCTGGCCCGAGGTCTGTGAGTCAACCGAAGGTAAAAAACATGAATAATTCCCGTGGTGCATACAATATTTTATTTACTAGCATATTAGCAAGAATAGTATGAAATTTCAAAATGTCATAATGACATTTAAAATTAGAATATGTAAGTAACATCAAGGATTGCCTCATTGTATGGTTGCTAAGACGTTATTTGTAGTTGCATGGTTACCATGAGTTTGAGGGAGAAATAATTTGACAAGTCCTTTGGGAGTTATGATTAGCTTTTTATATTTTGTTTCTATGACGAAAATGTACAATATCATGTTGCTAGTAAGTAATAGCTATTTAAGTCACAAGGAATGTAAGGACCTATTAACATTTGAGGTAGGGAAGTACAAGCCAAGATGAAGTCGCGGCTTGTTGCCTGCCGAAAATGTTAATAGGCGATACATTCCTAGTTATCTTATTATATTTTTCCCGCTGCTTATCAAAATTTCCCTAAATTTTTGAAGAAATCGTTTTTTTTATTTGCATATTTCAAATAATTAAAATTTTATGAATTGTACATGGACATATTGAAGGCACGCACGTAAATATGAGAATGTAACAAATTATTATTGAGAAAGCTAATACTATTAGCGAATCGTTTAATTAATTATTAAATTATATATTGCGACAAAATGATTTTTTATTCATACCTCAAAAAGTCATGCCTTTCCTATAATGTTTTTTTATTAATATTGACATAATTATCTCCTTAAACAATTTTAAACTTTTCATAAACCATGGTGTAATATACATGGATGGACAACGTAATTCGGTTCCCCTGGACATCCAAAATATGCAACCCTAGATACATATTCACTTTTAACGTAGATGTGTATTTTTTAACATTTGCTGCGAATTAGGATACGCATGCATACTACACAGCCATATTATCCCAGTACTTTGGGTTGCATGTTTTGGATGTTTAGGGGAACCGAGCCACGTTGGCCACCCAGTAGTATAAACAAATTGTTTGGCTTCATTTTCGTGGTTATGACTTGCATTTAGTTTGCACGAATTTTACAAAAACCAAGAAATTAAGCAACTATTTAAAGCAATTGTTTAAGAAGCAATGGGCACCAGCAGAGCTGGGCAGTAATTAATTACTTTGTAATTAAATTACTAATTAAATTCCTTTTTGTTGATTTGCCTTGGAATTGAATTATTTTTCAAAATACACTAATTGTAATTGGTAATTGCCATTTATTAAAAAGTACTTGACAATTACTTTCTGAAAGCAATTAAAACCTCATTCAATTACTCTATCACTTTTGGGTAATGAAATTACTCTAAAGTATTTAAATTATTTTGCAAGTATTTGAGTTACTTGTGGTAATTGCAATTACTCGTGGTAATTGAATGATTTTCTGGTACTTTAATTACTAAATTACAGAACGCAAAAAGTAAAATAAGGCCTTATTATGTTTCATGTTAAGGAAATGGCAATAGGGCACTCCTGGAGCAATATAAGTATCATTTATCATTTCCATGGCTAGTCGGATAACGGCTAGTTTTGTGCAGAAGCAAAGAGATATTTGGTTCAGGCGCGTGTGTTTGTAGATTAGATGTACCTACGTGTGTTGAGTCTTGTGTAGTGTAGATTGTGCATGATGTAGCTTTGTAGCTTACCAATAATTATTGAGTAAGAAGTCAAAAATATGTCTGCGGTAAGTGCAGAGTTAATTTTTCCCATAACAATTGATAACAAATAGCTTCATTAAACAATATTGGTTCGTAATAATTATTTATTAAATTTAATTTGCTTGTTTATAACGATGTACTAGCACATGGCTATCTAAATACTACCGTGGAAGTATTTTCGACTAACATATGAAAACTATGCGATAGCGACAGAATTAACAAGTAAACCTAAGGAAGTGCAAGTCGCAACGTTGCTTACGCTGCTAAGAAGTGAAGGGTATAAAATATATGTAAATTTACATTTACACAGTAGTGAACTTTTAGATACAACTAAGAAAATCTTGGACAAGTTGGAAAAGCAATTTACGCCTACAGTAAACGTGATCTATAACAGATATATTTTCAACTCAACGAGGCAAGAAGACGAAAAATCGGTAGATGTGTTTGTAAATCGACTCAGGGAAGCAGGGAAGGTATGTGCATTTGGTCTACTGGAAGAAGAGTTAATTAGAGATCGAATAGTTTTGGAAATAAAAGATGATAGTGTACGAAAAAAGTTTCTACTCGATACAAAACTAACGCTCGATACAGCAATAACTACGTGTAAGTTAAACGAACAAACCAATAAGCAGTTGGTGAAGATACAGAAAGACGAAGAAGAAATAAATTAAGTGCAAACGCTGAAAAGCATAAAAAGGGTGAAAATAAACAAATCAAATCGTGCAAGTATTGTGGAGGAAAACATGAAAAGAAAAAAGATAAATGCCCGGCATATGGTTCAACAGGTCTGAAATGTAAGAAGAAAAACCACTACGCGAAGTGCTGTTGGCTGAAAGTGCATGCAGTCAAAGAAGAGTCCAACCAAACTGGATCGGAAGAAAAAACGGCAGAAGTGCAAGCAGCAACGTTTATGTCGGTAATCGGCCCGGAAGCAATCACAATTTTTAATAGCTTCAATTTGACGGCTGATGATCAAAAGAAATTGACTGTTATTAAAGCAAAGTTTGAAAACCATTTTACCCCTAAAATAAACGTTTCATTTGAAAGGTATAACTTCTTTAAAACCACACAAAAAGAAGACGAGTCATTTGACGAATTTCTCACGATAATCTATACCCAAGCCAAAACCTGTGACTTCGGGACACTGCATGATAGCCTAATAAAGGACAAAATAGTCTTTGACATAAAATCTGACCCGGTCAGAGAAAAACTGATCTCAGAAGAAAATCTAACACTCCAAAAAGGAATCACAATATGCAAAGCGAGTGAACAGACATCAAAGCAGCTGCAAGAAATGAAAGCAGGAGAAGCAATTCAAGTAAATTTGGTGAAAGGCAAACAGAAAACCAAGAAAGAAATGAAGAATTCGATTGCAGAAGGTGTGGTCAAACACATGGGAAAAAATGTTGTCCAGCCTACCAGAAGACATGCAAAAAATGCGGAGGACAGGGACGATTTGAAAGCTGCTGCAGAGTGAAGGTCAAAAGCAAGAACGTGAACGTAGTCGAGGAGGAGGAAGAACTGTATATCAACCAGGTGAATGCAACAACCGACAACAAGTGGAGCGAAACTATTACAGCCAACGGCAAGAGATTTACAGCAATCCTAGACACAGGTGCACAGTGCAACGTAATTTCTACACATTTAGCCAACCAGTTGGGAGCTGAAATCAAGCAATCAAGCACAAAGAGGCTGGTAGGATTCACCGACCACAAAATTGAAGTCATCGGAGAAATCACCATAAATGGTAAGATAAAGAACCTCTCTACCAAACTAACGTTTAATGTTGTAGATGAAAACGTCAGTATGATTTTGGGAAACCATTCCTGTGAAGATCTAGACCTTATACTGAGGATCAACGAAGTATCTGCAAAACAACAAGTATTCAACGGTCTAGGCTGCCTAAAAAAATTCGAATATTACATAGACCTAGTTGAAAATCCAAATTTCAGCATCAAGCCAGCAAGAAGAATAGCTCATAAAATAAGACAGCAAGTCAAAGAAGAGTTATATGGAATGGTGAAGCACGGTGTAATCAGGAAAATCTAAGAGCCAACCCCAGTAGTGAGCCCAATGGTAATCGTAAGAAAAAAAAATAAGGATTTGTTTGGATCCAACCGATGTAAACAAGAATATCCTAACAAGGCATTACCCACTCAAAACTATTGAAGAAATAGCTGCTAGAGTAAGTGATTCCGATTACTATGCAATTTTAGATTGCAAGAAAGGTTTCTGGCAAATAAAAGTCAGTGAGAGATCTCAAAAATACCTAGCATTTGCTTCACCTTGGGGCAGATATACATGCACCAGGCTACCGTTCGGATTGGCGTCAGTGCCAGAAGTATTTCAAGAAGTCATGAATAGAATACTTCAAGGAATTCCAAACAGAATGCTCAATAGACGATATTCTTGTGTATGGAGAAACAAAAGAAATAGTGAAAAAAGTCACGAAAATCGTCATAACAAGAATACATGAAGCAGGCTTAAAATTAAACCAAGAAAAGTGCGTATTCGAGGCACAGAGCACCAAATTCTTAGGTCACATATTCACAAAGGAAAGACTAAAAGTGGATCCAACTAAAGTAGCAGCGATACAAAATCTAAAGACCCCAACAACCAAAACTGAACTTCAAAGATTGTTAGGTATGATTGCTTATTTGAACAAATTCATACCAAACATGTCACAGCTGACAGATCCCCTAAGAAAGTTGTTGCAAAACGACGCAGCAAGGATTTGGGAGAGTGAACAACAAGATACCCTTGAAAAAATCAAGAAAATTCTAGCAAGTCCACCATTGTTGAAGTACTACGAGGTCAACAAAGAAGTGACGCTATCAGTAGATGCCAGTTCCAAATGCATGGGCGCAGTCTTGATGCAAGAAGATCAGCCAGTTGCCTACGCGACAAAAGCACTATCGGAAGCTCAACAGCAATACCCACAAATAGAGAAGCAAGCGCTAGCAATCAGGTTTGCATGTAAGAAAATTCATGAGTATGTTTATGGACAAAAATTGCTAATAGAAACAGATCATAAACCTCTGGAAACCATATTCAAGAAATCAATACAAAATGCTCCTCCAAGATTGCAAAGAATCCTGTTTGATGTGTTACAATACTCACCGATAGTCAGGTACAAAAAAGGCACACAAATTCCAATAGCTGATACCCTCAGCAGAGACTGTAAATAGAGCCCAGAAGATAACAACATTGACGAAGAATTAGAAATTCAAATAATACTCCCGATGACTCGAAAAACAAGAGAAGAAATTGTAGAAGCCACTGAAAAAGATGAAGAGTTAAAACTACTTAGTCACCTAATTCAAACTGGGTAGAAAGAATCTGTTAAATCTCAACCAAAAGAAGTTCAACACTACTACACAATGAAAGGAGAACTCTCCATATATGAAGGACTAGTATTCAAATCAGACAAGCTAGTTATTCCAAAGTCCATGATAAACAGAATGTTGACAAATATTCATCAAGGCCACCTAGGAATCGAGAGCAGCTTAAAACGAGCCCGTCAGTTACTATATTGGAGGGGACAAAGACATAGAAAACTTCATTATGAAATGCGGTATATGTGAACATACACAAACAAGCAATGTCAAAGAACCAATCGCAATGAAACCAGTGCTATCACTCCTGTGGCAAATAGTGGCATCAGATTTGTTTTCATACCAAGGTAACGAATACATAGTAATCGCTGATAGCTACTCCGGTTTCATGGATTTTAAGCGACTAGAAAACTCAACAACTACAGAAGTGATAAAGCATCTGAAAACATGGTTTGCAACACACGGCAAACCAGAAACATTAGAATCAGATAATGGCCCGCAGTACAGCTCAAACAATTCCGAGACTTCACTACTACTTGGGACTTTAATGATCAGACATCAAGTCCATATTACCCAAGAGCAAATTTCCTCGCAGAAAAAAATGTTCATATCGCGAAGAATATACTGAGAAAATGTTCAATGGACAAATCCGATGTGGAAATGGCCTTACTAAACTTCAGGAATACTCCAAGAAACGAAATTTTAGGTTTACCAAACCAAAGGCTTACGAGTCGAACTACAAGAACTACATTGCCAATAGCAAAAAACACAGCTGAAACCTACCTTAGTGGAAAATGTAGAAGAAGAACTTACTAAACGCAGAATCAAACAAAAACAGTATGCCGACAAAGGTACGAGGAGCAGTAAACCACTAGAGGAAGGAGAAAAAGTAAGAATACAAACATCCAACAGAAACTGGCAATCCGGAAGTGTTCTCCAGAAAACAGACAACCCAAGGTCAGTAATTGTGAAAACAGATGAAGGAAGTACACACAGAAGAAACGCTGTACATTTGCACCCCACACAAGCAACTATAAACCAACCACAACCAACAGTTGTAGTGACAGAGCAACCAGAACAGAAAAATGGAAATCCAAACCAGTCGGCAATAGCAACGTCCAGCGAACAAACAACTGAAGTACATCACCCAAGGAATTCCAGGTTAACACCCAAGGCACCAACTACAAGATCTGGTCGAACTGTCAAGCCGGTTAAAAGACTGAACTTGTAATTAATTACAAAAAAACGGAAATGTAACATAAACTATCTATAGTTATGTAGTCTAGGGTAGTATTCTAGCAATTGGTAGTCTAGGGTGTTATTCTAGCAATTGGTAGTCTAGGGTGTTATTCTAGCAATTGGTAGTCTAGTGTACATGAGTTGTAAAATGACAGATACGTCTGGTAACCCTAACGTATTGTACACAAGTATTATTATTAAAGTGTATCATACCATTGTTACGTGTTATGTAGGTACATTATTACTGGTGTTACACTAGTCACATGCCAAATCGATCAAAAGGGCAAGTAGTACTAAACTGTCAATTTAAAAATAAGATGTATGAATTAACATTTCAAGTAATGGACGGAAATGAGCCACCATTGATAGGAGCTGAAAGTTGTCTCCAGCTGGATTTGATAAAATTGAATGTGAACGCAGTTAAAGAAATTGGAGAAGTGAACGAAAGACAGTTTTTAACGAGAGAAAAGCTAGTAGAAAAATATCAGGAGATATTCAAAGAATTGTGATGCCTACCGGGAAAACATGAGCTGAAATTGAATACAAGTGTCAGCCCCGTAGTGAACCAACCACGAAGAATACCGGTCTTGCTGAAAGCAGAATTGAAGAAAACTCTGGGAAGACTGTGTGAACAGAAAGTGAAAAAATCACTGAACCGACTACATCGGTAAGCAATTTAGTGATTGTGAAGAATCCAAATAAGCTAGCCATATGTTTGGATCCTCGGGATTTTCAGTACACTCGATGCTCGAGAAGGCTTTTGGACAAATGGTACAAATGGAATAGAATGCCATTTGGAATCTATACAGCCCCTGAAGAGTTTCGGCGGAGACTACATGAGACATTGGAGGACTTGACAGGAATTGAGGTAATTGCAGATGACATACTGGTATATGGGAGTGGGGACACAAAGAAAGAAGCCATCATAGATCATGACAGAAACCTAATTCAACTAATGGAAAGGGCAAAACAGGTAAATCTGAAATTTAATCTAGAAAAATTTAAATTTAGAAGACAACAAGTAGAATACATGGGGCACATGCTCACAGAAAAAGGGCTTCATGTAGATCCAAAGAAAGTTGAAGCGATAACAACGATGCTACAACCAAAAAATGGAACAGAAACACAAAGGATTTTAGGAATGGTGAACTATTTATTCAAATTCTTACCACAACTGTCGGAAGTGTCAGAACCACTTAGGAAACTAATTCACAAAGACAATGAGTGGGCTTGGCAGCATACACAAGAGGAAGCATTCAACAAAATAAAACAAATGGTAGCAGCAACGCCAGTGCTGAAATATTACTGTTTAAACAAACCAGCGACCATCCAATGTCATGCTAGCAGCCATGGTTTGGGTGCATCACTGATGCAAGACGGAAAACCTGTAGCATTTTCTTCAAAAACACTATCGAAAGTGGAAGAAAATTATGCACATATTGAAAAAGAGTGTTTGGCGATATTATTTGCATGTGAAAAGCTCTGAAAAGGCTACAACGAATGATGTTAAGACTACAGAACTACGATTTAAAAGTAACTATAAGGCTGGAAAAGAAATGCATATAGCGGATCTTCTTTCGAGAGCTACTATTAAAAGTAACCAACAAGAAGAAAGACATAAACGCGAGAAAATATACCAAGTATTAGAATAAATCAACATGACAGAACATCTAAATTTAAAAGAAGAGCGTCTACAACAAATACAGAAGAAGATATTCGAGAATATTGGCAATTTAGAGAAGAACTGAGTGTACAAAATAGTGTAATATTCAGTAGTTATATCCCTAGTGCATTCTGTATATTCGAGTATTTCTCGAGAACGCGAAGCGTTCGCGAGAAATACTCAAATTATACAGAATGCACGCGGGGAATATTGCAAGACTATTCCTCGAAGAAATATCATCCTTTGTATACCACACTATTCATTTCTACAGAGTTTTCAGTTTTCTTTCTGAAAAATCTTGTGTACCTAGCTGGTTTGCTCTTCTTTCCGCAAATACTCGATATTGCACTTGTGCAAATACCCGTGTATTGCACTAGTGCAAAATATTCGCTGTATTCGACTCTGATTGGTTTAAATTTTAAAAATGGATTGATGGGATTGGTTTATATTATCTGAGGGGAATAGTCAACGGTATGACTAATAATTTCAAAAAAAAAGCGAAATGAAATGATAGTAAGAGCACGTGAAAGTCATTTAGGACCAGTAGCATCAGAAAAGCGCGAACCGCGAAGTATCTAAAGCGCGAAGGTTATAAGAGGATTCGCTACCGTGGTGTATATACTATTTTTTGCACTACTAAACGGTTTAATACCTAAAATTCCCAACAAATTTCGAAAATATTTTAACTGTCAACCTGATAATACAGCTTTTTAAAACTTCAAAATTAAAATAGTAATGTCTGATGGTAAGAAAACATATTTGGTAACTTAGCAATTTATTAGTTACCACGGTGAAAATTGTTTATTTTACTTTGTCTCCCAAGGTGGAGAAAAACAACTTCACGACTTAAAGATAGGCCAATAATGGTACGTCCTAAGACTAGTAGTGCAAAATAGTGTATTATACATCAAGGTAGCGAAGCGCAGTATTATAACCTGAGCGCATATTAGATACTGAGCGCGAAGGTTATAAGACGATTTGCTGCCGTGGTGTATATACTATTTTTTGCACTACCAAACGGCTTAATACCTAAATTCCCAACAAATTTCGAAAATATTTTAGCTGTCAACCTGACAATACAGCTATTTAAAACGTTAAAATTAAAATAGTCATATTTGGTAACTTAGCAATTTATTAGTTACGACGGTGAAAATTGTTTATTTTACTTTCTCTCCCATGGTGGAGAAAAACAATTTTACGACCTAAAGATAGGCCAATAATGGTGCGTTCTGAGACTAGTAGTGCAAAAACATATATTTATACAGGTTGCTAATTTTAATCTCTTAAAGCCATACATAAACATTAAAAACCATTTCATAAATAAGCCTCATATTGGTAGAAAAAATTTGCCAATTTTCATTTGAATATCCTTTCATAATTTACAGTAGAATGACAAAAAACTTATTTTAACCCCTTCCATAAGGGTTGAGAATTGAACCTATGCTTATATAAACTTTTTTGGTCAATTTGTGACGTATTTCAGTTACACCCTGTATCATATTTGTGAACTATCTATGAATAGAAAGGAATAAAACGTTTGTTTTCATTTGCTTGATTTTTTTTCTATAAACATCTTGTATTTCCCACTGAAGAAATTCTTTTTTACTCGCGAATCATTTCAGAGTTTGAATACATTGGAATATGGTCACCCTAGAGGCAGAAGATAAGCATAACCTCGTGGAATATATGAAGATTTATAGTAAAGAAAAGCCTTATGCGTGTTTTTACTGTGAATTTAGAACACCAAACAGAATAACGTTACTGGAGGACGAATACTGGAGTATAACCATACGCTTGTTGTATATGCGAATATAAAGCAACTGTAAGAAGCAGTTTAATTAGCCGTATGCAAATCCATACAGGAGAAAACCTTAATCATGTTCTATTTGTCAATATAGAGTAAGAAACAAATACAGATCAGATGGACATATATGAAGACGCACACGGGAGGAAAACCTTATGCTTGTACCGTCTGTGTACACAGGATGTTTAAAAAATACGTTCGGATATTTTACCCACTTATAGATCTCATCAATCCAAACAAAAAAGTCCTAAATAAACATGAGTCCGGAAACGCTTCGTTCAAGTTTAAAAAAAACCGTTTTTTATTGTTATCTAAAAATCGCTTTAGGCGATTTTAATGAAATTTTTATAGTTCGTTTATAACTCTATGAGTTATCTTTTGGACATATTACAGTTGATCCAGTACTTCCAGAGGCGTGCCCATGGGGCATGTCGATTAGGTTTTTTGATGCTATTAAGCTTCACGAATCTTGCATACACCATTACGATAATTACACTTCTCTGACTATGACCCATGGAGACACTGATGTACGATTTCAACATCTGCGTCCTCCCAGCCACTGATATGAAGATATGTTTCTCAGTAAGCTTCCGAAGAAGCAATTCATTTGGATTATTCTTGTTCCTTGGATTGCTTAGAAAGTCAAATCTGATTCACAGAGCACTTCATTTCCGAGCTAAAATTGATCTAGGTGAACTTCTCTTACATCTCCGGGGATGTTCCAGGCCATTAGCTGTGGGATGCTCGGAGTAGCCATCAAACAAAATATACGTAGCTATCCTTCCCACACCTACCAATCCCATATTTCACACAGATTTTAATAATGTGTCCACATGATTCTTTACTCGACCAAAGAATACTAGCACTTCCCGTCTATGACATTGATTTATATATCAAACTTTTATGTCCTTCACTTAATGCCTAGGGACCGAGGTCGCAATTAAAACAGTAGTTAGAGTTATTTGTTCCTTGGAAGTATAGTAGCATAGTTTTAATCGTATTCTTCTTTTTCAGTTTCCCTTCAGCAGAGTGAGAAAGTGCGTACTTGCCCCATTCTAGTAATCCGTGGTACCCTTACGGAATTAAAATATGCCTAGAGTGCATGGTTTTAAAGTTCTATTAATTGCCTTTAACCTTTGTTCAAGTTGTTTTTTACATATTCTTTCCGGTGAACAGTTATCTTATTAAGTATGAAGGATGTGCACGCTAATTTAAATTTGGGGGGGAAGCAAATTTCTACGCTCTTATTTCAAATGGAATACAAAAAGGTATCGTAATTTGATTTCTCCATGGGTACTATTAGGAGGCTCTTCTAACTAACCATGGCAATAAATAATTACCGAGAGACCACTCATAGAGAAAAAAAATGCGATTTTAATGTTTGGCAGGGGATAGGGGAGGAAGCAAGCTTGGTAGGGTTCGGGACTCCTATCTACATGGTAGTAGTTGATAGGGAAATTTATTTATTTATCATATGGCTTTTTTTGTCCCGGATCTGCTAAAGGAGATGTTCGGTCGTCAGCTCTATGATATGATATCATATCATGTGTAAATTGTGTGTCGCATGTGTTGTGTATGGTGGTTACTCTTTTCCATAAACCAGTCTTCTGGAAAGAGTAACATTAGTTCTCTCCCAACTGTAAATGGTGACGGGCTCGATACCCATCTAATGAACTCGGTTATTGCATGCCTGTCGCTCTTACCACTGCGCCATACGGTCGTCTGATAGGAAAAAAATGTTTTTCTACTCATGACATTGAAATCAGTCATTTTGACATTGATTCCGGTGGTTTAAATCGCATTTCAACCACTAGAGATTGAAATGTTCGGACTACCGGGATTTCAAACTGGTTGACATTAAATTGTTCGCAAGAGAAATGTCACTTAATGTTTAATTTTTTTTTAAGTGCATTAATTTGTTAAAATTTGTGAAAATTCGTAGAAAAAATAGTATATGCAACTCGTGGTTGATAAAATTTCAACGTCTCGAGTTACTATTTTTTAACTCGCTTCGCTCGTTGTAAAAACCACTCTCAACGTTGTAATTTTATTTCAACCACTTATCCCATAATATACTATTTTTCTTCAAACGTCAGTGAAATGTGACATTATACTGCTGGATTGATTACGCTAAACTGTCACTTTATTGACATGGCAGATAGAGTAATTGTTTTCGGATTTTGTTCACAATGTTTTTTATAAATGTTTGACAAAAAATGCTATATGTTATTCGGAGCAAAAGTATCTGTATAACTTTTACTCCTAATAACATAATATACTATTTTTTACTCATGACATTGGAAATCAGTCATTTTGTCATTAATTCCTGTGGTTGAAATCGCATTTCAACCACTAGAGATTGAAATGTTCGGACTACTGGTATTCAAACTGTTTAATATTCAATTGACACTGTCTGACGCAAAACCTAGCCTGCCAACATCAAATTTGACATAGACTTACAATGGTTTATTAACGTTTATTTTAAAAATTCGTAGAAAAAATAGTATATGCAACTCGTGGCTGATAAAATTCCAACGTTTCGAGTTACATTCTTCAACTCGCTTCGCTCGTTGAAAAAATCACTCTGTACTTTGAAATTTTATTTCAAACACTTATTCCATAATATACTAAATTGTTAAACATTTTTAAAATTTACCAATGATGCAGACTATTCAGGTCACCTATTATCTGTCAAAAGTGGACCAATGAAAACGTCAGATTTTGCATTCCATAGCCAAGCAAAATAAATTGTAGTGACCATTGTACTAAAGTCTACACATTGCCCTTGTTTTGCGACGTCAGCAATAACAAAACATAGCGTTTAAAACGTATGTCTTATATTGCATTGAAATTCAAAAAGATCATTTAGATCGCAGGTAGTAGACTTTAGAAAGAATTTTACATATACCTAACCTTTAATGTAAGTAATGCTCTAAATAGCACATTATTCAAACCGAAACATTCTTGACCTATGAAATCCGACTTTTCTCCTCGTCGAAGAAGTCCCTAACGCTTAAAATAAGATTTTAGGCTTGCTCTCCTGCTTGTTATTGCACGTTATTTTACTTTCGTTTTGGAAAAATTTCACACTGACAGTATTATAAAACAAGCCATACTGAAAGCGGACCTGACCAAAAACTGCAGATTTTTTGTTTCGTGCGGTTCCGTGTAGTTAAATAAAGAGAGAAAATTGTTACGTCACAGCAAAAGCGTAATTTGTAGACTATATTTATGTGTAGACCTTATACTAAATTTCAAATAAGCATGCAGTACTTGGAACTAACTAGTAATCATAACTATGGCCGTAGTTGGTAGAAACAAAGTCACCATTACAACCATTTGAAAATCAAAATTTTTTTTCAAAATTGTCAATTAGATATGAATCCTAAATATATCAAAAGAAAACCGATAAATAGTAGACAAAAAAGACGGCCCTGCAATGTTTATTTGAATTATAGGACAAAATTATTGTAAAGGTAAAGGTATGTAAAGGTTCAGGGTTATTTCAATTCCCCCAACTGAAGGCGGGCTGCTATAGGGACCTTGCGTCCCTCTTCAGCCAAGAACGAGAATTATAGGTGAGAGAATGGAGGGGTGGAGAATGGAAGAGAGGCCAGGAAAGGCGGAGAAGTATTGCCCCGGCATTCGCCTCAGAGAAGGTACTCTGTTGACTCAGGAAAACAGAGTACAGAGCACAAAATTATTGTAAAATCCTGGGGGTGAAATAAACATATATATTCCTAAAAACTGAGTTAGAGTTTAGAGCGCCACCTACTGCATTCTTATTTGAAATTTAGCATTGCAGCGACTATTGTACTAGTACTCAAGCGACTATTTTGAACAAATTAAAATATTTATTGAAGATGTTTATACACAAATTGTATTTTAAGATGTCTAAGTGTTGAGTCTTTTTAATATGGAAAATGGGTTTGGTTCACTGAATAGTCCTCCGAATACTGTTCGTAGTCAAAGTTAGGTAGACTATTTTTGGGATGACATCACTCATGTCCATTGTGTGTGCATAGGACTCGTTGCTCCGCAAATCGTTCTATTTGTACCCACACGCAATCGACCTGTCATGATACCTACTACCCCAAAAATAATAGACATAACTTTGAGTACTTATATTTAGTATTATAAGTGAATATTGTAAAAAAATCAGGTTTGTGTGCCAGGATTGATTACATTCCACCTTTTAAACATTTTCCTAGAGAATATACCACTAGACTATTTTGTAGAATGAGAATCTACTACACATTTAAATATGCAAATTTGAAATTTAAAAATATAGGTACCTAGAAAACAAATCGAAGTTGTTCATATTTAAAATCTAACTATAAATAATTAATGCATGTATAATGGCTGTCAACTTCTTTACTTCTATCTAAATAAATACTTACGTAATTATCATGTTTAATTTGATATCTGTTAATTAAAATTTGCTACAATCTGTACAAATTAATTATGCTTTAATAAACTAATATTGGAACTCACTTTATCATATTCTTTCAATACCCAACACAACCTGTAAAATTTGAATTGCCGCTCGTTTGCATCACAGCAAAATGGCGATGTATAATGAAGGTCACCCAATTTGTCCTGTATATTCATTAATGTAAACACTGTTTACTAATAAACAACTACTAGAAACGTAATGATACATCATTTGTTGTTAAGCTATTTTCCGGCTGAATTACTTATTTAAATTTTATAAGACAAAAATATATGCCATGCAAGTAAATGAGGTAGATGCCATTATAAGATATTTGTTGTATAATTTTAAATGAAAATAGCCAAGCTAACCTAAACTAATATTACCTTGTTTTTTTATAGTTGATTTATTTGATAACGTGGAGCTCCTCGTATCTATGACAATGAACGTGAAGCATGAGTTAGTGGATCATAATTGGTGCAATTCAACAACCAATGTTGATGAAAATGAAGCCTCTGGAAACTTGCCTGCACATCCCGCGATAACCGAAGAGACTTTTGACAACGCAGCTAATCAGGTACTTACTATTAAACAAGAGGAACTTGATATAAAAGATGAATTCGATGCTACATGTTCAGGAAGTAAAAGTCTTGTAGAGAAACCATTTTTAAGTTGCAAAATCTGTGAATATCAAACAAAAAGAAAGAGTCATTTGTTGAAACATATGAAAACTCATACAGGAGAAAAGCCTTATGTATGTTTTGTTTGCGAGTATAAGGCAGCGCAGAAAAGTCGTTTAATTAAACATATGAGAGTTCATACAGGTGAAAAACCTTATGCTTGTTCTGATTGTAAGCATAAAACATCTGACAGTAGTAGTTTAGCGAGACATATCAAAACACATACTGGAGAAAAACCCTATTCTTCTTCTATTTGCGAATATAAAGCAACCGAGAGAAGTAAGATAGTGAGACATATGAAAACTCATACTGGAGAAAAACCTTATTCTTGTTTTATTTGTGAGTATAAAGCAACACGAAAAGGTAATTTAGTTATACATATGAGAGTTCATACAGGAGAAAAACCCTTTCCTTGTTCTATTTGCGAATATAAAGCAACGGAGAGAAGGAAGTGGTTGAGGACATATGAGAGCTCATACAGGAGAAAAACCCTATGCTTGTTCTATTTGCGAATATAAAGCAACGGAGAGAAGTAAGTTAGTGAGACATATGAAAACTCATACAGGAGAAAAACCCTATGCATGTTCTATTTGCGAATATAAAGCAACGGAGAGAAGTAAGTTAGTGAGACATATGAAAACTCATACAGGAGAAAAACCTTATTCTGGTTCTGTTTGTGAGAATAAAACATCTGACAGCAACAGTTTAGCTAGACATATCAAAACACATAAAGTGGAAAAACTTCATTCTTGTTCTATTTGTGACTATAAGACAACCCCAAAGAGTAAGTTAGTGAGACATATGAAAACTCATACAGGAGAAAAACCTTATTCTTGTTCTATTTGTGAGTTTAAAGCAGCATATAAAAGTAATTTAGTTACACATGTGAGAGTTCATACTGGAGAAAAACCCTATGCTTGTTCTATTTGCGAATATAAAGCAACGGAGAGAAGTAATTTAGTTATACATATGAGAGTTCATACTGGAGAAAAACCCTATGCTTGTTCTATTTGTGAATACAAAGGAACGGAGAGAAATAAGTTAGTGAGACATATGAAAACTCATACAGGAGAAAAACCTTATTCTTGTTTTGATTGTGAGTATAAAGCAGCACAGAAAAGTGATTTAGTTAAACATATGAAAGCTCATACAGGAGAAAAACCCTATTCTTGTTCTACTTGCGAATATAAAGCAACAGAGAGAAGTAAGTTAGTGAGACATATGAGAGCTCATACAGGAGAAAAACCCTATCATTGTTCTACTTGCGAATATAAAGCAACAGAGAGAAGTAATTTAGTGAGACATATGAGAGCTCATACAGGAGAAAAACCCTATGCTTGTTCTATTTGCGAATATAAAGTAACTGAGAGAAGTAAGTTAGTGAGACATATGAAAACTCATACAAGATCGTGAGCTTAAAGCAGCCCAGAAAAATACATTGGTTGAGAACGTGAAGACTCATGCTAAAATGTACAAGAATATTGTAGTAGAATTGATTTTATGAATGTAAATCAATAGATCAACATTGTCAATCCACTTAATTGTGCATATGAAGATACAGATAGGAGACAAACCTTTTGATTGTACAATTTGTTAGTATAAGGCAACCCAAAAAGGTATCGTAGTTGAGCATATGAAGAACATTTCTATCAATTTAGTATACCGCAGATGGATTTACATTTGATGTTTTAACTGCCATTAAATAACTTACATCTGATTTTTTAGTTTCTTGGCACTTGCAAAGCTCCCCCACTTGGGAGGTTCTTGTAATATAGCAAGTAGCCTAAATTTTGAAAATTAGTTCCATTTGCCTACATGAACATGGTCACTAAAATTTTGAAATGATTCCTTGTACCATATAGGCCACTACAGAACCACATGTAACCACCCCTGTTATATTATCAAAATGTATTAATACAGTTTTCAGTTTAAATTAAAAAATTCTATCGGAACAATAGGTAATGGGTCACATTCACATTCATGCGGGTTTGATTTTGTAGATGTTCAACAATTTTAGCCGAGTGACTAACAAATATTTACTTAAAATACTATTAACAGTAGGGTTTATGCAGTTATTTATTTAATTATAGTCCACCTTAATATGTAACAATAATTGCTGTACCTATATTGATAATATGAAAATAAATATATAAACTTAATTTAAATAGTGTCGTAATTTTAAATCAAGGGTGATTCGTCCCATTGCCATGCGAAGGGGTCTCCATAAGCTCCTATCCTGGTACACTATCCTGGTACAATCCTTTACAAGTTCTTCTTTTAAGTAATTCTTCCATTTTCCTTTGGATCTCCCTCTAGTTCGTCTCATTAAGTTCGGTTTCCAAATGGTTGTCTTTTCAGCACATCGTTCTTCTTGTTGTATTACATGACCCACCCAGTTCCATTTCTGTTGCTGGCATTTATATACTTATACAGTTGCCTTAATTCTTCTTGTTTCTTCAGGTAGACAAATCACTCTCAAAACCATTTGACATCTGTGCAGAAGTTCACCAGGAATGTATACTGTTCACTCTTCTCTTCAACGTGTACAGCGAGCACGTCGTCCAGAAAGACCTCGAAGTGTACCATAAAGGTATCTCCATAAACGGCAAAAAAATAATAACTTGAGGTATGCAGATGATAATGTTATCCTAGCTAAAGATGCACTAAAAGCATGCCATGACAACAATACAAGGTGAATGTGAACAGATAGGACTTTATATCACTCAATCAAAAACTAATGTGATGATTATTGACAGGGCCAATAATTACCGGCCGGAAATCTGACAAATCTTTGGTTATGAAGTAGTTAAAAAATATACATACCTTTGTTCTCCAATTACGAGTGAGGGGAATTTTGAACATGAAGTTCGTCAGGAATGCAGTCGTTAAACACTAGAATATGGAAAGAGCAATATTATGAAAGCCACCAAAATGTGCCTCCTACAATCTCTGGCTTTTGCAATTCTGCTGTATGCATCTAAAACATGGGACTCTTAAAGCACAATATTGTAAAAATTGGATGCCTTTGAGGTGTGAAGCTATTAGAGGCTATTTTGCATATCCTAGACAGAACGGCAGACAAATGCCTCCATCATAGATAAACTAGGTATTAACAAACAGATTGATGAGATCATACACAAACGTATCCTGAGATATTTCCGACACATAGCTAGCCATTACGTGTTATTGGCATATGATATTTAAGGTAAGTAATGTAAAAGTAAGCGAATCCTCACAACTAAACTCTATAGTACTCAATACTGCACAAAGTAAGCTTCTACGCTACCAGCATTAGCTCTGCAACATTTCCTATACAATAAGAACTGACTGCCGTCGTAGTAACAGCAAATGCAATTGTATTTCTGATTCATATGTATGAGAAGTGCAGTTGAGACGTCAAAATGGTTATTTGCGTGTAATATTTACGTAATATAAGACTGCACATCTTCACAGTTACAGTTTCTAGTAATTAATACTTCAACCTAGCAAAGTTTCATACTCTCAATTGTATGGTAGTTGCGCATTAGTAATATGTACAAATATATCACAATAGCGACTGAAGATGCAGTACATTTCCGATAGGTCGGTAAAATCTCGACTTCATTCAGTAAATCGAAATTGTAAAATTCCAAATAAATTAATTGTGAAAAATCAAAAGGCTTTCAATATATTAATTTTCTTAACGAGTCGATTGAATTTTGAAAGACTCGAACACTTTTGAGATGATTGCGGATAATAACCAGTCATATTTTATTACATAATAATCATTTGTTACATAGCGTCACTTCACGTGTCAATTGATATCGATATTTGATGTATTTGTTCATCGTCATTATTGTTTACACTGACTTTGCGACACTTTGCCACCTAGTTATGAATTAGATAAAATTTTTCCAGCCGTGAAAGTAGAATCGATCCACCTGTATGTTACAACGTGGTTCAGCCTAAACCACCGCTACTCAGTGCCTGGCCTTTTAAACGCTTCGCATGACATCACAAAGTCACACCATCTCATTGATTAAGACGCTTGACCTCCGGCAATAACATTAGAGGGGAACACTAAATTTTGAATTTGACCAAAACTCAGTTATGTAACAAAGTCCTGACTGCCACCCACTAGGCCCTGACGTCCGGCTGCTGTGCACCCCCGTTAAAGATGGTCATGCCTACCAGACAATTCTTTCCTTTTAACATTTCTAGTTTTTCGAGAATTGCAACTGAATTCTTTACCAAGTTATAAAATTACCGATAGCTAATATTTTCATTGGTTCCGTTTCCATTCGCCATTCTTTTCACCGGAATTGATCACGCCGGAATTCGATTCGCCCGAAGTCTTTTGACCGGAATGCATTTCGCCGGATATCAAGATTTTTTAATTATAAAATATGTCCGGCGAATGGGTAGGCACTGTTATGGGACATTCAATTAGAAAAAACTATTAGTCTGCAAATAATCTAAAGAAGCTAGAAAAACAGCGCACCCTACAATCCAGCGAAACGAGTTCCGGCGAGTCAAAATACGGCGAATGGGAAGGCACTGTTTTCATTGGAACACCTCTATCCTATCCCACAAAGCAAGGAGGTATCCAATAGGCCAGGGGTGGCAAACCTTTATTGATCTACGTGCCATTTTTTCTAAAGAAATGGTTAATAAGGCCATGACGTGCCATCAAGTAGTGCCAGGTAGAAATAGGCTAAAACTACATATTCCTAGGTACATAACCGAGTTAAAAGGCGGGAGCTGAAGAAGACTAACCTGGAGGTGGCGGACAGCCTGGAGTGCCCTGCAAACAACGAAAGTGGGCCCCAAATTTCCGCAAGAGCGCAGTGAACGTAAGGATTGCAACCATAAACAATTATCCTAACGTTTAGTGGGCTTTCGTTGCTTCCAAATTCTCCCCTCACAAATGAACCAAGCTATAACTAAGCTGGTGAAGCGCGAAGCCGAGGGGTAACCAACTTATTCAAGCGAAGGCTGGGATGGAAAAGGTCGAGAAATACTACCACACGCAACTCAACACAGGTTATCAAAATATCCCAAAAATTGGAAAAGGACCACCAAAAAAACTATTGGAATGCAGAGTGGTCTAAATTGATAGCAACATAGCTGTAATTTGCTGAAAAATGTTTTCACAAGATGAAAATAGGGTTGCCTAACTACGCAGGGGAAAAGATATTCAATATTTAAAAATAAATGTAAATAGGGCTGCCTAACGATCCAGCGGAAAACTTACAAAATAAATGCTTAAAGTAACATCCAACTAGTTATTTCAAATACTGCATGCGAACTACAAACTAAGCGTAACAGCGCCCCTCTCGCCGTCCCTCCGCGTCGCCCGCGCTAGCTCACTCCGTAGCTCACTTTCATCTGTTCGGTCAGAAATTCGCGCGAAATCTACCTATCTCTGTCGCGCAGTCTGTTGCCGTTCCGGCACCGGTAGCCTTGTTCACAATGAACTTTGTTACTATGACCTCAAATGTAGACGAAAACATAAATTGTTTCGATGATGTACCTAAATTCCTAAATTAAGGCCGTGCCCAAATTATTTTGCCGCGTGCCATCAATGGCACGCGTGCCATTGGTTCGCCACCCCTGCAATAGGCCCATTCGCCATCAACTTGGCCTTTACGAAAGTAAGTTTCAGTAATGAATGCTCTATGAAATGGATTAAAACTCATTTTCACGGCCTACTAAATTTATACAAAAAATGACAAATAATTATCTGACATAAACGTTTTCTGAATCTAGTAAAGACGTGACTTTCCATTGCACAGCCCATTAATAATCACTTTTTTATATAAACCATGGTTTTAAAGGATTAAAGTATTTGACAATTTTTTTTATTTACATATTATAGTGCCGTAACTGCCGAGGTTTTTGGCACTACTCATATGTATACAATAAGTAGTTTATAGCCGGTATAATAGTACAGTCACATAAATAATGCAGTAAATTTGTAATGTCTTCGTTTCCCAAAGCTATTCTTAGATCGGTTTTGATCTGGTATTTGGTCCTACGGTTATCGCACTTCTTACAGTCACATATTAGATGTTGAACGGTGTTGGGTTGTTGGCAGTCATCACATATGGGTGGATCTTCTTTTAGTAATACGTAATTGTGAGTTAATTTTGTATGTTCTATTCGGAGTCTATTAAGTATCACTTCTTGTTTTCTGGTTAATTTAGTGGCACTACTGTATGTTTGAACGTGATCTTTGATTTTACGTAGTTTGTTTCCTGTAGCTTCTCGCCATTGTTGTTTCCAAGTGGTCCATATGAGGTTTTTATAATGGTTTTCCGGTCTGCTGTCTCATTTCCTTGAATTCCTATATGGGCTGGTATCAACATCATGCATATATCTTACCGGTATTTATGAGGGTGGTTAATTTTGTTCTAATTTCTATGATGTATGGGTTTTTACATATCTTCGATGGTCTTCAACGCACTAAGAAAGTTACTTAAAATGATATGATCATTTTGTTCACAACGTTTTATGTAGTCGATCGATTTGCTTATCGCTAACAATTCGGCGGTGAAAATTGAGCACTGATCATTTAGTTTATAATTTTCACTGTGATCGTTACACACAAACGCACATCCGGTTCCACTGTCTGTTTTAGAGCCATCAGTATACACACGGTGATAATCGAGGTACCTAGTTATTTAGAAACGCATTTAGTGCTGATTTATAGATTTGACTATGGGTTGTGCTTTTATCATACTGCGTTAGGTTGTAATTGATTGCAGGTGAATATGTTAACCAGGGTGGGATATTGGAATTATAATGTGAGACGTGATAATTGGTTTGGTTAAATTGACTCAAATAAGACTTCGCTCTTATGGAATATGGACTTTTGGAGGGTTTTAGATTGTAGAGATTTTGAAAAAGAGGTTGTAGAACGTCATGATGATTTATATGTTGGGAGTTGCTTGCGACTACTGCAGTATAATTTAATAATTGCAAATTTCTTTTTTTGTAATGGTGGTAATTCGCCTGTAATGCTGTATAAGCTGATTAATGGGCTAGTTCTATGTCCTCCTGTTACTAACCTTAGTCCGTTATTGAAAACTGCATCTAGTGACTTTAATAAATTTGGGGAAGCGTTTCTGTATAGGAAACTGCCGTAGCTTAATTTAGATGTAATTGTTGCTTTGAATATTTGCAGTAGTGTATTTTTATTTCCTCCCCACTCTATCTAATATCATACCCAAAAAACGTATTTCTGGAACAAATTTCAATGGTGTTTTATATAATTGTACTTCTGAATCTGAACAAATTCTCTTTTTGGTAAAGTGCACACATTGGGTTTTACTAGTGCTAATTTTTAATCCGTTGGAGTTACTCCATGTTTCTATAGTGTTTAAAGCGTTTTGGAGGAGGTTCTTAGTAGACTCTGTGTTAGTTCCAGAACAGTAGATGACTAAATCATCAGCATACATAAGCTTCATAACTGGAAAATGAATATGTTCCGAGATATTATTAACTGCTATTTAAAAGAGGGTGGCACTCAAAACAGAGCCTTGTGGAATCCCATTAACCTGGTTTTGCATTTGAGATGCGGTATTATTAATCCGTATTTGAAAAGTTCTATCAGTTAAGAAGTTGTTGATAAAGTGTATCATATGTCCTCGAAATCCCCACTGGTGAAGTATGTCAATGACTTGGTACTTCCATATTCTGTCATATGCTTTTTCAATATCACAAAATATTGCCATTAAATGTTGTCCATTGAAAAATGAATTTCTAATATCGTACTCCAGTTTTGCTAAATTTTCATATGTACACCTGTTATTTCTAAAACCACTTTGGGTTGTTTCCAGTAGATCATTTTGTTCCAGGAACCACATAAGTCTCTTATTAACCATTTTTTCTGAGAGCTTACATAATGTGTTTGTCGTACTTATTGGTCAGTAGTTGGAAGGATCAATCTTGCTTTTTCCGCATTTTAGTATAGAAACCATTATTGCGTTTCTCCAATTTTTTGGAAACACGTTTTCTTTCCAAATATGATTATAGAATTGCAAAAGCTTTAGTTTTGATGCCTCTGACAAGAATTTAATCATGTTAAAATGAATTTGATCTGGTCCTGGACTTGTATCTTTACTTTGATTCAAAGCAGTGTGTAGTTCTACAAGGGTGAGTTATGCATTATAGTATTTCTCATTTGCTGTTTCAGTATTTATTAAAGTATTGACACTGGTGTTACATTCCTTTTCCGTTTTGTATTGTTGGAATTCACAATTAATTTTGAAAAGTTTAAAATTGTTTAAGGAGATAATTATGTCAATATTGTTAAAAAACATTATTGGAAAAGCATGACTTTTTATTGTATGAACAAAAAAATCATTTTGTTCCAATATATAATTTAATAATTAATTAAACGTTTCGCTAATAGTATTAGCTTCTTCAGTAATAATTTGTTACATTGTATAAATTGTTAAAATTTGCAAAGTTGTGATATAATGAAGGTCAGAATAGCTATTTAAGTAACAAGGAATGTAAGGACCTATTAACATTTGAGGTAGGCAAATACAAGCCAAGGCAAAGCCGCGGCTTTTTGCCAGCCGAAAATGTTAATAGGAGGTACATTCCGAGTTATGTTATTATATTTTCCCGCTGCTTATCGAAATTTTCCTAGATTTTTGAAAAAAGCGTTTGGTTTGTCACCTGTCACAAGGATTAATTTTCGTGAGTCGTGTTAACTGTGATTGTCACATAAACACTTACAATTATAAACAAAACGTCTAAGTCTGCATCTTGCATTGTTAATTTTATTATCCTCTGAACTTAGTATAGATATTTATGCTTTAAGGGAGATATGAATATGTTTTTTTCCCTGAAGTTGAGGCTCGAGGTCTGTAAGTCAACCGAAGGTAAAATATATGAATATCTCTCGTGGTGCATACAATATTTTATTTACTAGCATATTAGCAAGAATAGTATGAAATTTCAAAATGTCATAATGATATTTAAAATTAGAATATGTAAGTAACATCAAGGATTGCCTCATTGTATGGTTGCTAAGACGTTATTTGTAGTTACATGGTTACCATGAGTTTGAGGGAGAAATAATTTGACAAGTCCCTTGGGAGTTTATGATTAGCTTTTTATATTTTGTTTCTATGACGAAAATGTACAGTATCATGTGGCTAGTAAATAAATAATATTAAGTTCCGTTGTCAAGGGAAAGCAGCAAACAAAAATAATCACCGACTTAAACTTTTTGTTAATAAGGCTGTATCACTAACTTACATGCTCAACAGCGGGAAAATGTATATTACGACTTTTATAGTTATTTCATATAAAAAACGGAAAATAAAAGTAATATTTGCATATTTCACATAATTAAAATTTTATGAATTGTACATGGACATATTGAAGGCACGCACGTAAATATGAGAATGTAGGAAGCTAATACTATTAGCGAATCGTTTAATTACGTATTAAATTATATATTGCGAAAAAATTATTTTTTATTCATACAACAAAAAGTCATGCCTTTCCTATAATGTTCTTTTAATAATATTGACATAATTATCTCCTTAAACAATTTTAAACTTTACATAAACCATGGTGTAATATACCTGGATGGACAACGTAATTCGGTTCCCCTGGACATCCAAAATATGCAACCCTAGATACATATTCACTTTTAACGTAGATGTGTATTTTTTAACATTTGCTGTGAATTCGGATATGTATGCATACTACACAGCCATATTATTCCATTACTTTGGGTTGCATGTTTTGGATGTTTAGGGGAACCGTGCCACGTGGGCCACCCAGTAGTATAAATAAATTGTTTGGCTTCATTTTCGTGGTTATGACTTGCATTTAGTTTGCACGAATTTTACAGAAACCAAGAAATTAACCAACTGTTTAAAGCAATTGTTTAAGAAGCAGTGGGCACCAGCAGAGCTGGGCAGTAATTAATTACTTTGTAATTAAATTACTAATTTAATTCCTTTTTGTTGATTTGCCTTGGAATTGAATTATTTTTCAAAATACGGTAATTGTAATTGGTAATTGCCATTTATTAAAAAGTACTTGACAATTACTCTCTGAAAGCAATTAAAACTTCATTCAATTACTCAATCACTTTTGGGTAATGAAATTACTCTAAAGTATTAAATTACTTTGCAAGTATTTGAGTTACTTGTGGTAATTGCAACTACTCGTGGTAATTGAATGATTTTCTGGTACTTCAATTACTAAATTACAAAACGCAAAAAGTAAAATAAGGCCTTATTATGTTTCATGTTAAGGAAATGGAAATAGGGCAATCCTGGAGCCATATAAGTATCATTTATCATTTCCATGGCTAGTCGGATAACGGCTAGTTTTGTGCAGCAGCAAAGAGATATTTGGTTCAGGCGCGTATGTTTGTAGATTTGATGTACGTGTGTTGAGTCTTGTGTAGTGTAGACTGTGCATGATGTAGCTTTGTAGCTTACCAATAATTATTGCGTAAGAAGCTAAAAATATGTCTGCGGTAAGGGCAGAGTTAATTTTTCCCATAACAATTGATAACAAATAGCTTCATTAAACAATATTGGTTCGTAATAATTATTTATTAAATTTAATTTGCTTGTTTGAAGCGATGTATTAGCACATGGCTATCTAAATACTACCGTGGAAGTATTTTCGACTAACATATGAAAACTACGCGATAGCGACCGAATTAACAAGTAAACCTAAGGAAGTGCAAGTTGCAAAGTTGCTTACGCTGTTAGGAAGCGAAGGGTATAAAGTATATTTAAATTTACCTTTACACAGTAGTGAACTTTTAGATACAACTAAGAAAATCTTGGACAAATTGGAAAAGTAATTTACGCCTACAGTAAACGTGATCTATAACAGATATATTTTCAACTCAACGAGGCAAGAAGACGAAGAATCGGTAAATGTGTATGTAAATCGACTCAGAGAAGCAGCGAAGGTATGTGCATTTGATGTACTGGAAGAAGAGTTAATTAGAGTTCGAATAGTTTTGGGAATAAAAGATGATATGGTAAGAAACAAGTTACTACTCGATACAAAACTAACTCTCGATACGGCAATAACTACTTGTAAGTTAAACGAACAAACCAATAAGCACTTGGTGAAGACACAGAAAGGTGAAGAAGAAATAAATAAAGTGCAAACTCTAAAAAGCATAAAAAGGGTGAAAATAAAGATGTAACGATTCGCCCAATCGAAACGCGTTTTTGTGAATTAAAATCAATTCGCGCGTTCCAGCCTAGCGATTTCTACGTCACAAGTTTGAATTTTTCGCACGCGCGGCCGGCTACGTCATCAAGAGATCCCTGTTGCACGTATTGCGCTGCTCCCCACTTAGAAGGCCCGAGGTGGTGGCTTGATGCACGAAACACGAAGAGGAGCTATAAAAGCCGCTTCTCGTCCGTTCCAAGGGGCAGACTTCATTCATACATTCATCCGCATACATTCCAGTATCCTTCCAGCCCCAAACCATCCCCAATCCTGATCCTATCCGACCGTTTAGAGAGATTTTTTCTCGTCCCGACATTAGCATTTTCCCTTAGCTAAGTTCGAACCCGAAGCCTCCAGTCTTGGAGACCGTGTTCCTAGCTATTGTTTAATTGAACTCGTTCCCCTAATAAACAGCTTTAAGAAACGACGCTCACGAATGGGAAACCGTTTCGCTGTTTAAATTTAACACTTGTAAATATCCCGAACTAATAATTATTGAAACTTCTCTTGGAGGACGCTAGTAAATAATTGCACCAAAATTTCCTGGACGACGTATTCGAAACGAGGGTTTAACAAACCAGGCCGTTTCATATGTCAATTTGGCAATACAAAATAAATCCAGCGTCCAACACACTGTTTGCCCGGCCCGGAAGGCCACTGTAAGATTGTGTTTAATTTCTGTTTGACTATAGGACTGCACTTACCGATCGAAATTGCTACCTGTCATCTGCAGCACCCTCGGGGCCGCGAGCTGTAGAAGTCGCCTTCACGAACCGGACCTCCAGGTGAACGAACGTCGACAACTTCCCTCCGGCTGCCAGTCGCACAAACACTCCACCGTATCCACGAGAATTAGTCCGCTAGCACGGAGTCTTAAGGCGGAAAATATAACATATTCGAAATTAACCTATATTTGCAGTTACACGCGGTTTCAACGCCGAAGGGGACATTCGAATCCGGAAGTTGGCACCACTGCGAATTACTTTGGGCAATTCGTCTTCGCGGTCAGTGGCGTCCCATCGATTTCTGTAGAAGGCGGCCATTCGGACCCTCCACACACATATGCAAAGCGGGCTGCCAGCGCGCAAGGAACGAGCAGCCGGGTGCCCATCATAATTAATTAAACACATTGTAAAATACATTTTATTTGATTCCTTAAGAACAATACCTATGTTTGTAAATACTGAATCTTATAATTAAACTGTCTAAAGTGATCCTAGTGTTTGCTTGCTAGTCTTCAAGTGTATATCTGGCTGAACTAAATTATCTCCGACTGATAAGCTACCTGAAGGAAAATTAATTAAATTCATTAGCCCTAATTAGCAGAGGGCTAGTACCATTACAAATGGCGCCCGAGCAGACAACCTGAGCTCAGATATACATAGAGATTAGCAAGCACCCGCCGGGAGCGCCAGAACTAGAATTTGGCAACCGGGACCTGAAAAATATTTGTTTAAAGTTTTGTAATATGAAAAATTTACAAAACCTGTTACAGTATAGCCGTCCAGCGAAATCTTCCGGAACCCAGAACCAGTCAGAACCAGTGATGTCCAGTATAGCATCCCTAGATCCCTGTCCAAGTCCTTTCCTGTATCTAGATAAGATCTTTCCGAAATCCCGTGTAGTCCACATAAGATCTTTCCGAAATCCAGTCGAGTCCGTAAATCCTCCTGCGAACCTCAGGGGTCAGCCTCATCAGCTGACACGGGCCTAGCGTTCCCGAGGCACCCGAGCGAATCCCAGATGAAGATGATGGCCGGAATGCCAAAAGGTGGCCGAAGACAGGGCAATCCAGGTGTCCGCCCGTGGAAGATGGCCGAAGACAGGACAATCCAGATGTGCGCGAGTGGAAGTCTTCGTGTGCCAGTTCCGCCGTTGTATCCGACATTTTTCAGTGCCAGAGCCGCAGGTATCTGCATATAAGTGCCTGGTGAATCTGAAAAAGTGAGATATGTAAGTTTGTGTGAATGCCGCCATAGTTAGCATGAATGCTTACCCTGAAAGATCATCCTTTTGAAGCGTGCTTCTGTCACCGTGAACCCGGGTGTTGACAGGAGATAGTAGACTATAAGTCGAAGCTTGGAGGTGAAAATGCGTTTTCAGTGCCAGAATCCTGAGTCCTGTATGCTGTTTTCTGGAAAGTGTACGCTGGTTCCCGCAGCCTCTGCAATTTCCTCTAGTGAGATTGTGGTGTGAAAAAAAGGTTATCCTGCAACCTGAATCCTTTCGCAGACTTAGAATCTCCTAGTGTGAATGTAGGTCGATACCGCGACCGATGCATTTATTCAGAGATGAATTCGCTCCAGAGAACCCTGCTAGTGTGATTACGTTGATACCGCAACTGTGTCCACTTCGTGAGTTTGAAACTCTTCGCTTAATCCGGATAAGCGTTAGAGTGTGTTCCAGATGAATGCATTTGTAACAGTACGATTCCCGAATGAATGCATTTGTAACAGTACGATTCCAGAATGAATGCAACTGTGAATCCGCTCCGTGAGTTTGAAGCTTTTCGCGTAATCCTGATAAGCGTTAGGGGCTATTCCAGATGAGTGCACCTGTAACAGAGCGATCGATTTTAAAATGCGATTGATTTTAAAGTGTGATTGATAATACTGATTTTTGTTGTCCTTTTGAAGCGTACTCATAGCTACCGTAGACCCGGATTATAGCTGGAGATTGTAGGTATACAGAAGCTTGAAGGAGAATGTAGAAAGGAAGTCGCTGTTTTTTTTCTGTACCAGTGTCTGTAAGTTTAATCCCGTGTACCTGGTTCCTGGAAATTGTACACCGGTCTCCGCGGCCTATGCAATTTCTCCCCAGTTGAAAAGTTGTGTGAAAGTGAAATGCCCTGAAACCTGAATACTTTCACATCACTAAATATTCCCAGAATGTATACTGAAAGACATGAATGTTTTCTGTGTCGAGATCTCCAGGTATCTTCACGACGTCTTCTCCGCCGGTTGTCCTGCATTTTCCCGAGAGGAGGATCATGTGTAACGATTCGCCCAGTCGAAACGCGTTTTGTGAATTAAAATCAATTTGCGCGTTCCAGCCTAGCGATTTCTACGTCACAAGTTTGAATTTTTCGCACGCGCGGCCGGCTACGTCATCAAGAGATCCCTGCTGCACGTATTGCGCTGCTCCCCACTTAGAAGGCCGAGGTGGTGGCTTGATGCACGAAACACGAAGAGGAGCTATAAAAGCCGCTTCTCGTCCGTTCCAAGGGGCAGACTTTATTCATACATTCATCCGCATACATTCCAGTATCCTTCCAGCCCCAAACCATCCCCAATCCTGATCCTATCCGACCGTTTAGAGAGAATTTTTCCCGTCCCGACATTAGCATTTTCCCTTAGCTAAGTTCGAACCCGAAGCCTCCAGTCTTGGAGACCGTGTTCCTAGCTATTGTTTAATTGAACTCGTTCCCCGAATAAACAGCTTTAAGAAACGACGCTCACGAATCGGAAACCGTTTCGCTGTTTAAATTTAACACTTGTAAATATCCCGAACTAATAATTATTGAAACCTCTCTTGGAGGACGCTAGTAAATAATTGCACCAAAATTTTCTGGACGACGTATTCGAAACGAGGGTTTAACAAACCAGGCCGTTTCATATGTCAATTTGGCAATACAAAATAAATCCAGCGTCCAACACACTGTTTGCCCGGCCGGAAGGCCACTGTAAGATTGTGTTTAATTTCTGTTGACTATAGGACTGCACTTACCGATCGAAATTGCTACCTGTCATCTGCAGCACCCTCGGGGCCGCGAGCTGTAGAAGTCGCCTCCACGAACCGGACCTCCAGGTGAACGAACGTCGACAACTTCCCTCCGGCTGCCAGTCGCACAAACACTCCACCGTATCCACGAGAATTAGTCCGCTAGCACGGAGTCGTAAGGCGGAAAATATAACATATTCGAAATTAACCTATATTTGCAGTTACACGCGGTTTCAACGCCGAAGGGGACATTCGAATCCGGAAGTTGGCACCACTGCGAATTACTTTGGGCAATTCGTCTTCGCGGTCAGTGGCGTCCCATCGATTTCTGTAGAAGGCGGCCATTCGGACCCTCCACACACATATGCAAAGCGGGCTGCCAGCGCGCAAGGAACGAGCAGCCGGGTGCCCATCATAATTAATTAAACACATTGTAAAATACATTTTATTTGATTCCTTAAGAACAATACCTATGTTTGTAAATACTGAATCTTATAATTAAACTGTCTAAAGTGATCCTAGTGTTTGCTTGCTAGTCTTCAAGTGTATATCTGGCTGAACTAAATTATCTCCGACTGATAAGCTACCTGAAGGAAAATTAATTAAATTCATTAGCCCTAATTAGCAGAGGGCTAGTACCGTTACAAAGAAACCAAAACGTGCAAGTATTGTGGAGGAAAACATGAAAAGAAAACAGAGAAATGCCCGGCATATGGATCAACAGATCTGAAGTGCAAGAAGAAAAACCACTACGCGAAGTGCTGTTGGCCGAAAGTGCATGCAGTCGAAGAAGAGTCCAACCAAACTGGATCGGAAGAAGAAGAATCGGTCTACAATTTGGTATATGCAATTGGTTTACCAAGTAAGAAGAAAAAGCTTATGGTGGATCTGAATTTGGCAATAGGAAACCGAAGCAAGCTAGTTGTAACATGAACTATCTATAGTTATGTAGTCTAGGGTGTTATTCTAGCAGTAGGTAGTCTAGTGTGTATGAGTTGCAGAGCTGGGCAGTAATTAATTACTTTTTAATTAAATTACTAATTAAATTCCTTTTTGTTTATTTGCCTTGGAATTGAATTACTTTTCAAAATGCGGTAATTGTAATTGGGAATTGCCATCTTTGTTAGAAAGTACTTGAAAATTACTTTTTAAAAGTAATTAATTACTGCATTCAATTACTCAATTACTTTCGTGTAATTAAATTACTCTAAAGTATTTAAATTACTTTATAGGTATTTGAATTACTTGTGGTAATTGAAATTACTCGAGGTAATTGAATTACTTTGTGGTATTTCAATTACTGAATTACTAATCTCGATAGGGTGCTAAATCTCCAGAACGCATAAATAAGATAAGGTCTTATTATGTTACATATTAAGCAAATCGCAGGGTTTCCCCGCGCAATATAAGCCTAATTTATTTATTCCTCTGACGAGTCGAATAACAGCCACTTCTGCATTTTGTACAAGGTGGCGCACAGCCGACTAATACATTGTGTTTTTTGTTTTCTGTCAAAGTGACAGTGCTAACACAACTTTGCTATTCGCAACATTTAGTGTAAGTTTTCAAGTTAATGTTTAGTAATTATAATGGAGCAATGGACCTTAGTTCATCTTACAGTGGCAGTTCGGTTTTATTATGAGACTAAATACATTACACAGACAAGACGCAATTTTCAACGGCATTTTGCTATTCAACCGCGTGTAGCATTACCATCACGGCCACCTGCCTGATGTAATATTTAAAAAATAAAATTTGGTGTTTTTGATTATTATAAAATCCATGTTTCGTTGTTTTAAAAGAAGTATGTCTACTCCAACAGTGATTTAAAATGTATCAGTCGGCTGTGCGCCACCTTGTATGACGCGTCCACGAGCATTTTAGTGCGTGTATCTCTAGCTTGTAAAAGTGACACTAATATTTATTGTGAGAGACGCTAAGTGTAAGACGCTATAAGAATATTTGCCGTAAGTATATTACAGATTACAATACCACTAGAGATTGAAATGCTCGGACTACCGGGATTTCAAACTGTTTGACATTCAATTGGTGACAAGAGAAATGTCACTTTATGTTTATTTTTTTCTAAAGTGCATTAACTTGTTAAAATAAGTGAAAATTCGTAGAAAAAATAGTATATCTAACTCGTGGCTAATAAAATTTCAACGTCTCGAGTTACTTTATTCAACCACTCTCAACGTTGAAATTTTATTTCAACCACTTGTCCCATAATATACTATTAAATACCTTCATTAGACGATATTGGTTCATAATGATGATTTATTCATTAAATTTGCTTGTTTTAAACGATCCGTGCAAGTGTAACAGACGTTAAGTCCAGAAAATAACGTTTTTGAGTGAGGAATTGCAATAAACGGACAAAATCCGATAACAACATGTAAAGAGCGGAAAACACATATATAAAATGTACCTAATTGCAAAGTCCCATGTCTGGTTGACTCAAAAATGCATTATGGCGTATGGTAATTTTAAAACGCCGCAGCATAAGTTTACCGCATTCTTGCATTGAACATTTTGTAAATTATCCATTCTTTTTCGCTTTCTTGCCTTGTAACTGCTGCAGCATGTTAGCTTCGATTATTATTAAAAACCCACTTGCTAATTACGAGACACTCAAATATTGGCTTCTTAGTGATTTTACACAAAATTCCATTTAGTTTTTTAAAAGAATAGTGTATAGTGACCCAATTTACGTAATTTCAAATACTTTATTGCCCTAAACTTAAAATCAATAGTTATTATTAAAGATGTTAATAACATTTTGAAATTTGAAGTAAAAATATGAAAGCAACCTGAGCAATTTAATTGTTCAGCGTTCACAGTAATTTTCTTATTCGGTGTGTTCAAAAAGAAATTACTTAAGGGTTGGCCATGGAATATAAAAGTATTGGCAAAGAATTCATTAACATAATCGCTGTTGTTGCTGTCACAAGTTTATATTATACGCTGATATCGCGATTGAAAATTCTAAAAATTGCCATATTCAACCCTTATGTAATTTCTTTTGAACACATAGTGTACAGGTCACTTGAATGTAAAAATGACTTCATTGTTACGTGCTTGAGCAAATGTCTTTTGTTTTTGTATCTAAAGTACGAATTCTTATTTCAATCAGCCGTTTTCAACTAGGTTTATCAGTCATCTGTCAACTTTCAACGGTCCCTGATCAACACCAAATTGATATTTTGTTGTAAAATTTCAGAAGTTACCTAATACATTTTTACTAGGGCGGAAAATGTATCATTCCCTCTACATCTGCGTAGTTTAGTTCTTCAGAGTTTACGAGAGCAGTACCTAATCAATTTATTGTAATCATGCAAGGGATGAAATGACGTTTTAGCCAGAGTTATACATACAACACTTTTACATTTTATGATGAGACTATCTCTTGTAATCAGCTGCATTCAAAAATATTTAAATATGAAAACCAGGAGGCTAGTTGATTTATTATTAATAATAATCACATTGTCTCCCGTCTCTAATGGCAACGGCAGTCAATGTATTATATTCCTTCCCACTGCCATTGGAGAGCAAGCAGGGACCCAAACGCATATTTTCCTTATACCTCTAACAGGCGACAGAAAATGTCACTTACGTATAAAGGGGTAAAAAAGTATTTTCGAACAGAGCAGCAAAAAATGCTCAAGTTGTGCCAATTGGATCGTTCTACAAAATCTAAATAGAAATTTGCTGTCAAACACTTAAGAAATCCAATGCTCCACCCTGTATACTTAGTTAAGTTACATATTTTCGTCATTCAGCCTCATGTTAAGCGTATTTAATAATAGATTGTTCTACAAGTTAAGAAAAGTGAAAGTTTTTCAACGATTAATTTACGAGCGAGTGATGCAAAGGAAGTGGATCAATTATCACGAACATGGAAAAATCACTTTTATAACATATTCAGCGTGCTATTTTTTTTAATATCATTACAAAATCTAGCCAAATTAAATTCGACATTTCTTCATATTCGAATTTTTTTTAATTGCAGTGAAGAACGTCGAAATCGTCAAATAAAATACGAGAAATCGGCAGTGAGGTAATCCATTGTTTTACAACTTTTTGTAGGCGACTGGGCGATAGGTAAACGTCAATCGACGTCAACGTAACCTATAAAAGTTGGTTAAAATGTTGTAACTTCGCGATTTTTCGATTTAAAAAAACAATGTACCTTTAGGCACTGGAAGTTCCATTTCAATCCTTGTGTGGTTTATTTACTTTGGCCCTTCGGGCCTCGGCAACTAAATACACAATCGTGATAGAAAGCTCAACTTTAGTGATAACTTATGTGGAAACTAATATAAAAAAATATATAGATTTGAACTTCCAAGTCCCTATACCTTCTTACTGAAGGGACTTTGTACTAAAGTATATTAGGTTTAATCGGTTTATTATAACCTAAGGAATCTATGCCAAATCGGTGTCCCATTTTTTTGGGACACCCTGTATAATTGTTATCCTTGAATTTATTTATTTACTTACATCTTACATCAAAACAAACTAAAAACTTTTGGTTTTGGTGAACGCTGCATCTAGTTAGAAGATTTAATTATCAAAAACCTTCAAGAGTGAAAGAGTATGTAGGTTACTATAGTTAACACAACATAAAACTTAAGCATTTTAGATTACGATACGAATCGACACGACACTAATGATAGTTGCAACTTGCAAGAAAATTCTACTAAATACAACTATATGACAATAATTTTTATTGAAAGTAATTGAAAAAGTAATTGATGTTGTACAATTACAATTACTAAGTAGTTGGTAATTGAATTACTATTTCCTGTGAGTAATTGAATCTTTGGTAATTAAATTACTACATTGGGCGGCAATTGGTAATTAGTAATTAATTACTTTTTAAAAGTAATTTTCCCAGCTCTAATGAGTTGTAAAATGACAGATACGTCTGGTAACCCTAACATGTTGTACACAAGTATTATTATTAAAGTGTATCATACCATTGTCACGTGTTATGTACATTATTACTGGTGTTACATGGTGTCAGAAGTGCTCTAAAATACGAAGAAACCTACGCACTAGGGCTAGGAAGAGTAGACAAAGAAAAAGAATCATTAAAACCATCAGTAAGTAACCTAACCTAATAATGGATGACTCAGCACAGGGAATAAAATCACCAAAATACCTAAATATAACAAACGATAGCAAAATGGCACTAAGCTGGAAATATTGGCTACAACAATTTGAATGGTATTCAGTTGCCACACAGTTAAGCACAAAAACGGCAGAAGTGCAAGCAGCAACGTTAATGTCGGTAATCGGCCCAGAAGCAATCACAATCTTTAATAGCTTCAATTTGACCGCTGATGATCAAAAGAAATTGACTGTTATTAAAGCAAAGTTTGAAAGCCATTTTACCCCTAAAATAAACGTTTCATTTGAAAGGTATCTTCTTTAAAACCACACAAAAAGAAGGCGAGTCATTTGACGAATTTCTCACGGTAATCTATACACAAGCCAAAACCTGTGACTTTGGGACACTGCATGATAGCCTAATAAAGGACAAAATAGTCTTTGTTCAGGGTGGAGCTTGTAATGGACTGTATGAATTTAATTTGGACAGTTGCAGGAATATCTTAGGGGTGCAGGAATTAAAAAGGGGTGCAAACCAACGGTCTCGTGCGGTCTCACACGAGATGATGTACCAAAAAAACCTGGGGCCGTTGGTCAGCGTGACACAGTGAAACAAAACTTCAAACTGTATGTTTATTGACTAGAATATTTTTCTATTTATACATATAAAAATACTGACTTAGCTTACAAAGTTTAATATTTGCCCTAGTTTCAGCTCGCATATGCACTTGCGTATTCAATTTCATAACAAACAAACTTGCAGAGTGCAGAATTGCAGGCTGTTCACCGGTCATTCGAGCACTGATTACATTACTGCTGACGCTTTGTTAAGCATTTTCCGTATGCAATATGTGTTTGTGAAATATTCGCCTAATTAAATTAAAAGGATTAAAATTTATGTTTGGTTCCTAAACATTCTGCCGAGCGACAAAGGGCCGGGATGGTGTGGCTGAGGCTGTCTCTCCATCTTCTTCGTCAGGTGGCAGTGGTTGTAACCTGAAGCTCTCTGACGGGTCTGAATTTGGGCGTGGCTGCGGTTTCCTATTCTTTCTCCAGTACTTCCATAATGTCCAGATGATACAAACTGATACCAAGATACCGATTGTAGTACCAGTGTTCACCATGATGGTATGTTGATGGTGCCACAATGGATATTCCTGATGTAGCTGCAACTCGTCTTCTTCTTCTTGTAGGCGTTGAAAATGATCGGACGGTAGCAACACAGGTTCCTCCATTTGCAGTTGAGGGTGGGTGCTCGTATTCTGCAAAGTAGTGTTAATAATTACTTGCATTGGTTTGTTGAACCCAGCTACGACAGGAATAGTAGTGAATAGCTGAGTATGCAAGGTAGTCCGTTTGGTGTATATAGTACAATCTGGGGATATCTGGATTATGCCAACATCTTGAATCTTCACATCTTCTCGATTCCCGCTGCATTGTACTGCTGCTGTTGTAGGTTGATTGGGAATAAACAACCATGTATTCGCTGCGTACAATTTCTTCCATACCAGTGTCTTAACTGTAAACTGATGGACCAAACATTTGATCTTGTTTAATCGTTGATAGATTTCGTCAATGATGCAATTAGGATTGTCTTCAATACTTCGAACGGCGGATGGCCTACATAGGTAAAGATGTTTTCCTATTGGCTCGATCTCCTTTAACTTGTCCTCTTAAATTTCAAAATAGGTTTGTTCGTTGTAGTTGATAGCTAAGAACTCCATTGGCAAGTTCAGTGATGCGTAGGTTCCATTTCCTTTCTTTACTGGAATAGGAGTTGGTTTTATCAAGTTGATAATACCAGTGCCTTGTCGCATAAGGTATTCATTTGTTGGATTGTCTTGTTTATATCTTCTTCATCTACTTGGATGCTGGAGATGTTCACTGCTACTTCGATCCTGAAGTTTCCCCTCGAGAGTTTTGCGTGGCCAAGTTCTTCAATGAATAGGCCAGGTGACGTATACTTTACTGTATACGACCCCTTGGTTGCCGAAATTATGGTGCATAACGTAAGTAAGAGTGTTATAGTTTTTGTTACTGTTGACACTCCACTACCCCTGCTTTGCTTTCTTCTTCCTTCCTCTGCCGCCTGTCTTGGTACCGGACCGAGTTTGGTAACTGGACGCTTGAGAATTGTATCTTCCTTTTTCTTAACAGCTGCAACTCTGACAACACCGTAGGTGCCTGGATGCACTTCTACTGCTCTTGCTAAAGGCCATCGATTGGGAGGACTGCTGTCATCCTTCTGTAACACTAGATCTCCCACTTGCAAATTCTCTTCTTTTGAAGTCCATTTTGTTCTGCGTTGTAACCCAGATAGATATTCCTTAGACCATATTTTCCAAAAGTCGTTTTTTAACTTTTGAAGTAATTTCCATCTTGTCAATTTTCTTCGGATGTATGCCGCTGTAGCTTGACTTCCGACATGTAGAAGCTTCCGATGGACATCTCTCACTATTAGGTGGGCTAGATGACTATTATGGGGAATGAGAATAGGATGTTTCTCATTATATGGCAACATTGAATTTTAAAGTCGTCCTCGCACTCTAAGAGTTCCTTCATCATCGATAAATGGTCGTAATGGTGCCAAGGTACTTTTTGTGTGAACCGAGATGTTTTTCTTCAAGGTTTGAATCTCTGTTGCCCAGCTGCGTGCTTGCACTATACGGATGATTTGAATGAGGCAATTGTTGAGTTCTGCTGCCGTAGGGTATTCGGTCGGAAACGGTTGTCTTTTGCATTTTTGAGCAAACCTGTTACAGTATGCAGTGACCCGTAGTAACTTCTGCAGTGACGAATATTTGGATAAGATGTCCAATTCTTCTTTTGATGCGATAAATGCTTGGACTTGGTGAATTTTTTCCTCTTCTGTAGCTGTTATGGGAATAGTTGTTTCCGTCAGTGGCAAAGGATTAGTTCGTAACCATTGCGGCCAGTTCCACCACAATAGATAATGCTGTAGTTTGACAGGAGTGAGCCCTCGGGATACAGCGTCTGCTGGATTGTCCTCTGAGCGCACATGATGCCAATTTCCGCTGGGGGTTACTTCCAATATTTCTGTTACCCTGTTTGCAACAAATGTTTCCCATTTCTCCGGACCTGCTCTTATCCAGGATAAGGTTATCATGGAATCTGACCACGCGACGATGGAGATGCTGGGGATGTCCAGTGCACTAATAGCTTCCTTCAACATTTTTGCTGCTAACGATGCAGCACATAACTCCAGCCTTGGCAACGTTTTCTTCATTTTTGTAGGTGCAACCTTTGACTTGGCTGTCAATAGACTTACTTGAATGCTGTCTTCCTTTACTACTGCTTGATGAGGGATGAAGTAGGTTTTTCGTAGATTGGCTCCTGGTTGAACGCGTTTCATATGTCCTAGTTCTAAGTATTCCTTCATAAAGGTTTTGTATTTTTTTACCTAGAACTTTATCTTCTTCTAACCGTTTCTCCAGTTGAATGAACCGTGCAATTGCCTTTTTTCTTGAATCCCCAAGCTTTTCTATTGGTTCCTTGAACGGAATTTTCACTGTATATGTACCATCAGCATTTCTCTGGTGGTTGCAGTTGTAGAATTCTTCGCATTCCTTGTCTTCGTTGGACATCATCTTTTCTGGTACAACTTCTTCAATCTCCCAAAATTTTGTGAGTTGTTCATCTTCTGCAGCACATGCGACCATGCTAAGAATTTTCCTTTCTTCTGATGGTGCTGTTGCATTCCCCGTGATGATCCATCCAAGTTCCGTGTTTTGCGCTAACAGGCCTCCGTTGAATTTTCGTACTCCTTCCAAAATGATTTCTTTGTAGATGTCTGCTCCTAGGATAACGTCTATTGGTCCAGGTTTCTGAAATAGTGGATCAGCCAACACCATATTCTTACAGTCCTGAAGTTGATAGTTTTCGACTGGTTTTTCTGGAAGTGACGTGGTTAGCTGTGGCAGTATCAGCATCTCACATATGGTTGTGTAGTGGCTTGGAAATCGTGGACGTAGGTTTACAGTTAATCGTCCTCGGGCTGTACCTGCTCCTTTCTTGCCTAATCCAGAAATGTGCACTCTCACCTTTTCTTCTGGTAGACCCAGCGTTTGAGCTGCATCTCCTGTGATGAATGATGCCTGTGATCCGGAGTCTATCAGGGCTCTGAGATACTCCAAACTCCCTGAGGATGACTGGACCTTAATTAGGGCAGTTGCAAGCAAAACGTTGCGATGCTGTCTTCCTACTAGGCTTGCAACAATGTTTTCGTTCTTATTGGTTGCTGTCGCACTGGAAATTGCCGTTGTGGCCTTGGGAGGCTGTTGTTTGCTAAAATCTTCGTGCAAAAGCCAATGATGTCTTTTATTACATACCTTGCATTTCCCTGGGCAAAAGTGTCTGGAGTTATATTTTCCTGTAGGCTTGAAGCAGTTTGAACATAATTTTTTATTCTTTATGAAGTCTCAACGTTCGGATATATTTAGATTGCTGAATTTTGGGCAGGATTTAATGCTGTGTGATCCTCCGCAGTGGAAGCACGATATGTCAGCAGTGTGGTACGTCTTCACTGCCCACCGATCTTGGTGGCTTTCCCATGGTTTCCCAATTCTTTGTTTTCTGGGTTCGAGTTTGTTCCGTCTTTGTACAGCTTCCAGCGACTGAAATCTTGTTTCTAAGAAATTCAGTAGCTGCTCGAATTTTTGCACTTCTCTTGGTGCCGTTAGTGACTGCTCATACAGTCTGTTGGTTTCCTTGTCCAACTTCCGTGTCACTATATGACACATGATAGGCCCCCATGTGGCCGTTTCAATTCCTAAGTTCTCAATTGCTCTTAGGCATTCTGCAGTCGTGTCATGGAGTTTCTTGATCCCTTCTGCAGATTCGTTCGACAGGGTTGCCTGGTTGAATATGTCATCCAAATACTTCGCAAGTAGCAGCCTGGTGTTGTCGTATCTGTTCCTTATAATGAACCATGCAGACTCGTAATTGGCTTCAGTTGCCTCCAGGTGTTGCACTAACTTGCTGGCTTCCCCTCGTAACTGTGCCTTTAAGTAATGCATTTTTTCCGCCGTACTTAGTCGTGAATTTTCATGAACAATTCTTCGAAAAATATCATGAAAGCTAGGCCATGCTTCGTAGATCCCTTCAAAAAATGGAATTTTAAGAGTAGGCAACACTATATTCGCATGGCTGTGTTCCTTGACACTTTGAACCTCTCCATCCTGGATGTGTTGGTACAGGACTACAATTATTTCGTTGACCATCTTCTTGGTCTCACGGAACTCCTTGTCGTCGTAGCTACCGTGGGATAGTATCTCCTCGTTTAGAGCTCTGATGTCATCCCAATCATCCTTAAAATTCTTAATGTTGTATTCACAATACCTTTTACTGCATTCTTCATTCAACCTATTCCAGACTTCCTGAATGTCGCTTTGGAGTGAATTCACCTTGATCTGTAGCCTTCTTATTCGAAACTGTCCCTCCTTGTCAGCACGTGCGGTCGTATCTTCTTTTGGTCCAGCTGGCTGCTGTGAACTTTCACCTAGTGTGGCTAGATTTTCTTCGCATTTGTCGAGCAGGGCAACCCCTTCATTGTAAACGTCTTTGGTTTGCTGAAAAAAATTTTTTTTAAAATAAGGGTGTTCTTCCTCGACTTCCTTCGCCAGGTCTGAATGGTTGGCCTCAAATTCTTCCCAAAGTTGTTTTAGGGTGGATCTGCGAGCGGTGATATATGCTGCATTTTTTCTTGATGGGCCATCCTTCCTCACGTTGATAATCTGTCTGCGAATGGATTCTGCTAAATATTCTTGGGTTGTGAAAATCTCCCGTCGCTGCGCCATCGTAACGGTCTTGTTCGATGAGGGCTGGTACATTTTAAGGGATCACTGGACCAAATACTAGGGGCAGGAACGTTGAAAGGCTCGAAATATCAAATACTAGGGGCAGGAACGTTTTAATGGCTTGAAGGACCAAAATGTTCAGGGTGGAGCTTGTAATGGACTGTATGAATTTAATTTGGACAGTTGCAGGAATATCTTAGGGGTGCAGGAATTAAAAAGGGGTGCAAACCAACGGTCTCGTGCGGTCTCACACGAGATGATGTACCAAAAAAACCTGGGGCCGTTGGTCAGCGTGACACAGTGAAACAAAACTTCAAACTGTATGTTTATTGACTAGAATATTTTTCTATTTATACATATAAAAATACTGACTTAGCTTACAAAGTTTAATATTTGCCCTAGTTTCAGCTCGCATATGCACTTGCGTATTCAATTTCATAACAAACAAACTTGCAGAGTGCAGAATTGCAGGCTGTTCACCGGTCATTCGAGCACTGATTACATTACTGCTGACGCTTTGTTAAGCATTTTCCGTATGCAATATGTGTTTGTGAAATATTCGCCTAATTAAATTAAAAGGATTAAAATTTATGTTTGGTTCCTAAACAGTCTTTGACATAAAATCTGACCCGGTCAGAGAAAAACTGTTATCAGAAGAAAATCTAACACTCCAAAAAGCAATCACAATATGCAAAGCGAGTGAACAGACATCAAAACAGCTGCAAGAAATGAAAGCAGGAGAAGCAATTCAAGTAAATTTGGTGAAAGGCAAACAGAAAGCCAAGAAAAAAAATGAAGAATGCGATTGCAGAAGGTGTGGTCAAACACATGGGAAAAAATGTTGTCCAGCCTACCAGAAGACATGCAAAAAATGCGGAGGACAGGGACATTTTGAAAGCTGCTGCAGAGTGAAGCGTGAACGTGAACGTAGTCGAGGAGGAGGAAGAACTGTATATCAACCAGGTGAGTGCAACAACCGACAAGTGGAGCGAAACTATCACAGCCAACGACAAGAGATTTACAGCAATCCTAGACACAGGTGCACAGTGTAACGTAATTTCTACACATTTAGCCAACCAGTTGGGAGCTGAAATCAAGCAATCACGCACAAAGAGGCTGGTAGGATTCACCGACCACAAAATTGAAGTCATCGGAGAAATCACCATAAATGGTAAGATAAAGAACCTCTCTACCAAACTAACGTTTAATGTTGTAGATGAAAACGTCAGTACGATTTTGGGAAACAGTCCTGTGAAGATCTAGGCCTTATACTGAGGATCAAAGAAGTATCTGCAGAACAACAAGTATTCAACGGTCTAGGCTGCCTAAAAAATTTCGAATATGACATAGACCTAGTTGAAAATCCAAATTTCGGCATCAAGCCAGCAAGAAGAATAGCTCATAAAATAAGACAGCAAGTCAAAGAAGAGTTATATGGAATGGGGAAGCAAGGTTTAATCAGGAAAATCGAAGAGCCAACCCCAGTAGTGAGCCCAATGGTAATCGTAAGAAAAAATAAAAAAATAAGGATTTGTTTGGATCCAACCGACGTAAACAAGAATATCCTAAGAAGGCATTACCCACTCAAAACTATTGAAGAAATAGCGGCTAGAGTAAGTGGTTCCAATTACTATACAATTTTAGATTGCAAGAAAGGTTTCTGGCAAATAAAAGTCAGTGGGGGATCTCAAAAATACCTAGCATTTGCTACACTTTGGGGCAGGTATACATGCACCATGCTACCGTTCGGATTGGCGTCAGCGCCAGAAGTATTTCAAGAAGTCATGAATAGAATACTTCAAGGAATTCCAAACACAGAATGCTCAATGGACGATATTCTTGTGTATGGAGAAACAAAATAAATAGTGAAAAAAGTCACGAAAATGGTCCAAACAAGAATACATGAGGCAGGCTTAAAATTAAACCAAGAAAAATGCGTATTCGAGGCACAGAGCATCAAATTCTTAGGTCACATATTCACAAAGGAAGGACTAAAAGTGGATCCAACTAAAGTAGCAGCGATACAAATTCTAAAGACCCCAACAGTCAAAACTGAACTTCAAAGATTGTTAGGTATGATTACTTATCTGAACGGATTCATACCAAACATGTCACAGCTGACAGATCTCCTAAGAAAGTTGTTGCAAAAGGACGCAGCAAGGATTTGGGAGAGTGAACAACAAGATACCCTTGAAAAAATCAAGAAAGTCCACCAGTGTTGGAAGTACTACGAGGTCAACAAAGAAGTTACGCTATCAGTAGATGCCAGTTCCAAATGCATGGGCGCAGTCTTAATGCAAGAAGATCAGCCAGTTGCCTACGCGACAAAAGCACTATCGGAAGCTCAACAGCAATACCCACAAATAGAAATGGAAGCGTTAGCAATCAGGTTTGCATGTAAGAAATTTCATGAGTATGTTTATGGACAAAAATTGCTAATAGAAACAGATCATAAACCTCTGGAAACCATACTCAAGAAATCAATACAAAATGCTCCTCCAAGATTGCATAGAATCCTGTTTGATGTGTTACAATACTCACCGATAGTCAGGAACAAAAAAGGCACACAAATTCCAATAGCTGATACCCTCAGCAGAGACTGTAAGCAGAACCCAGAAGATAACAACATTGACGAAGAATTAGAAATTCAAATAATACTCCCGATGACCCGAAAAACAAGAGAAGAAATTGTAGAAGCCACCGAAAAAGATGAAGAGTTAAAACTACTTAGTCACCTAATTCAAACCGCTAAATCTCAACCAAAAGAAGTTCAACACTACTACACAATGAAAGAAGAACTATCCATATATGAAGGACTAGTATTCAAATCAGACAAGCTAGTTATTTCAAAGTCCATGATAAACAGAATGTTGACAATTATTCATCAAGGCCAGCTAGGAATCGAGAGCAGCTTAAAACGAGCCCGTCAGGTATTATATTGGAGGGGACAAACAAAAGACATAGAAAACTTCATTAAGAAATGCGGTATAAGTGAACATACACAAACCAGCAATGTCAAAGAACCAATCGCAATGAAACCAGTGCCATCACTCCCGTGGCAAATAGTGGCATCAGATTTGTTCTCATACCAAGGTAACGAATACATAGTAATCGCTGATAGCTACTCCGGTTTCATGGATTTTAAGCGACTAGAAAACTCAACAACTACAGAAGTGATAAAGCATCTGAAAACATGGTTTGCAACACACAGCATACCAGAAACATTAGAATTAGATAATGGCCCGCAGTACAGCTCAAAACAATTCCGAGACTTCACTACTACTTGGGACTCTAATCATCAGACATCAAGTCCATATTACCAAAGAGCAAATAGCCTCGCAGAAAGAAATGTTCAGATCGCGAAGAATATACTGGGAAAATGTTAATGGACAAATCCGATGTGGAAATGGCCTTACTAAACTTCAGGAATACTCAAAGAAACGAAATTTTAGGTTCACCAAACCAAAGACTTATGAGTCGAACTACAAGAACTACATTGCCAATAGCAAAAACACAGGTGAAACCTACCTTAGTGGAAAATGTAGAAGAAGAACTTACTAAACTCAGAATCAAACAAAAACAGTATGCCGACAAAGGTACGAGGAGCAGTAAACCACTAGAGGACGGAGAAAAAGTAAGAATACAAACATCCAACAGAAACTGGCAATCCGGAAGTGTTTTCCAGAAAACAGACAACCCAAGGTCAGTAATTGTGCATACGGATGAAGGAAGTACATACAGAAGAAACACTGCACATTTGCACCCCACACAAGCAACCATAAACCAACCACAACCAACAGTTGTAGTGACAGCAACCAGAACAGAAAAATGGAAATCCAAACCAGTCGGCAATAGAAACGTCCACCAAACAAACAACTGAAGTACACCACTCAAGAGATCCCAGGTTATCACCCAAGGCACCAACTACAAGATCTGGTCGAACTGTCAAACCGGTTAAAAGACTGAACTTGTAATTAATTAACATCCAATCTAAAAACAAAAAAAAACGGAGATGTAACATGAACTATCTATAGTTATGTAGTCTAGGGTGTAATTCTATCAATAGGTAGTCTAGTGTACATGAGTTGTAAAATGACAGATACGTCTGGGAACCCTAACGTATTGTACACAAGTATTATTATTAAAGTGTATCACACCATTGTTACGTGTCATGTACATTATTACTGGTATTAAACTAGCCACATGCCAAATCGACCAAAAGGGCAAGTAGTACTAAACTGTCAATTTAAAAATAAGATGTCTGAATTAACATTTCAAGTAATGGACGGAAAGGGGCCACCATTGATAGAAGCTGAAAGTTGCCTTCAGCTGGATTTGATAAAATTGAATGTGAACGCAGTTAAAGAAATTGGAGAAGTGAACGAAAGACAGTTTTTAACGAGAGAAAAAGTAGTAGAAAAATATCAGGAGATATTCAAAGGATTGTGATGCCTACCGGGAGAATATGAGCTGAAATTGAATATATGTGTCAGCCCCGTAGTGAAATTGAATACAAGTGTCAGCCCCGTAGTGAACCAACCACGAAGAATACCGGTCTTGCTGAAAGCAGAATTGAAGAAAACTCTGGGAAGACTGTGTGAACAGAAAGTGAAAAAATCACTGAACCGACTGCATGGGTAAGCAACTTAGTGATTGTGAAGAAACCAAATAAGCTACGCATATGTTTGGATCCTCGGGATCTGAACACGGAATTGAAAAGAGCGCATTATCAAATTCCCACGATAGAAGAAGTGTTACCGAAGTTGGGCCAAGCTAAAGTTTTCAGCACACTTGATGCTCGAGAAGGCTTTTGGCACATAAAATTGGACAAATGGAGTAGAATGCCATTTGGAATCTATACAGCCCTTAAGAGTTTCAGCGGAGACTACATGAGACATTGGAGGACTTGACAGGAATTGAGGTAATTGCAGATGACATACTGGTATATGGGAGTGAAGACACAAAGAAAGAAGCCATCATAGATCATGACAGAACCTAATTCAACTAATGGAAAGGGCAAAACAGGTAAATCTGAAATTTAATCTAGAAAATTTTAAATTTAGAAGACAACAAGTAGAATACATGGAGTACATGCTAACAGAAAAAGGGCTTCATGTAGATCCAAAGAGAGTTGAAGCGATAACAACGATGCTACAACCAAAAAATGGAACAGAAACACAAAAGATTTTAGGAATGGTGAACTATTTATCCAAATTCTTACCACAACTGTCGGAAGTGTCACAACCACTTAGGAAACTAATTCACAAAGACAATGAGTGAGCTTGGCAGCATACACAAGAGGAAGCATTCAACAAAATAAAACAAATGATAGCAGCAACGCCAGTGCTGAAATATTACTGTTTAAACAAACCAGCGACCATCCAATGTGATGCAAGCAGCCATGGTTTGGGTGCATTACTGATGCAAGACGGAAAACCTGTAGCATTTTCTTCAAAAACACTATCGAAAGTGGAAGAAAATTATGCACATATTGAAAAAGAGTGTTTGGCGATATTATTTGCATGTTGAAAGCTCTGAAAAGGCTACAAGGAATGATGTTAAGACTACAGAACTACGATTTAAAACTAACTATAAGGCTGGAAAAGAAATGCATATAGCGGATCTTCTTTCGAGAGCTACTATTAAAAGTAACCAATGAGAAGAAAGAAATAAACGCGAGGAAATATACCAAGAATTAGAAGAAATCAACATGACAGAACATCTAAATTTAAAAGAAGAGCGTCTACAACAAATACAGAAGCACACAGCAAAAGACGAAGTATTACAAAAGCTAACAGAAACAATTCGAGGGGGGTGGCCGGAAATAAAGGACGAAACCTCATTAGATATTCGAGAATATTGGCAATTTAGAGAAGAACTAAGTGTACAAAATGGTGTAATATTCAACGATATGACTGTAATAATTCCAAAAGAAATGCGAAAGAAAATGATAGTAAGAGCACGTGAAAGTCATTTAGGACAAGCAGCATCAGAAAAGCGCGAAGCGCGAAGTATCTAACCCGCGAAGGTTATAAGAGGATTCGCTACCGTGGTGTATATACTATTTTTTGCACTACCAAACGGCTTAATACCTAAATTCCCAACAAATTTCGAAAATATTTCAACTGTCAACCTGACAATACAGCTCTTTAAAACGTCAAAATTAAAATAGTCATATTTGGTAACTTAGCAATTTATTAGCTACGACGGTGAAAATTGTTTATTTTACTTTCTCTCCCATGGTGGAGAAAAACAACTTCACGACATAAAGATAGGCCAATAACGGTGCGTTCTGAGACTAGTAGTGCAAAAACATATATTTATACAGGTTGTTAATTTTAATCTCTTAAAGCCATACATAAAAATTAAAAACCATTTCATAAATAACCCTCCTATTGGTAGAAAAGATTTGCCAATTTTCATTTGAATATCCTTTCATAATTTACAGTAGAATGAAAAAGAACTGATTTTAACCTCTTCCATAAGGGTTGAGAATTGAACCTATGCTTATATAAACTTTTTTGGTCAATTTGTGACGTATATCAGTTACACCGTGTACCATATTTGTCAACTATCTATGAATAGAAAGGAATAAAACGTTTGTTTTCATTTGCTTGCTTTTTTTCTATAAGCATCCTGTATTTCCAACTGAAGAAAATCCTTTTTACTCGCGAAGTATTTCAGGGTTTGAATACATTGGAATCTGGTCACCCTAGGGGCAGAAGATAAGCATAACCTCGTGGTATATATGGAGATTTATAGTAAAGAAAAGCCTTATGCGTGTTTTTACTGTGAATTTAGAACACCAAACAGAATAACGTTACTGGAGGACGAATACTGGAGTATAACCATAGGCTTGTTGTATATGCGAATATAAAGCAACTGTAAGAAGCAGTTTAATTAGCCGTATGCAAATCCATACAGGAGAAAACCTTAATCATGTTCTATTTGTCAATATAGAGTAAGAAACAAATACAGATCAGATGGACATATATGAAGACGCAAGCGTGAGAAAAACCTTATGCTTGTACCGTTTGTGTACACAGGGTGTTTAAAAAATACGTTCCGATTTTTTACCCACTTATAGTTTAAAAAAACCGTTTTTTATTGTTATCTAAAAATCGCATTAGGCGATTTTAATGAAATTTTTATAGTTTGTTTATAACTTTATGAGTTATCTTTTCGACATACTACAGTTGATCCACTACTTCCAGAGGCGGGCCCATGAGGCATGTCGATTAGGTTTTTTCGCAAAAAAATAACAAATAGATTTTTTGCCATTTTCATATATTTTTTTAATAAAGCAACTAAAAATGCAACTTTTTGTCTCTTTAAATTTTTTCGGATCTCGCTTCGTTTTCAATAAAAAATAAAGCCCATATTTTTGCACTGCTCTGAACGTACTAAGACAAAAACTAAAATGCACCAATATCTCAAAAACCTATCAGCCGATTTTAGTGACACTGTTAAGATTTATGGATGCTATTAAGCTTCACGAATCTTGCATACACCATTACGATAATTACACTTCTCTGACTATGACCCTCTGACTGATGTACGATTTCAACATCTGCGTCCTCCCAGCCACTGATATGAAGATATGTTTCTCAGTAAGCTTCTGAAGAAGCAATTCATTTGGATTATTCTTGTTCTTTGGATTGCTTATAAAGTCAATTTGATTCACAGAGCACTTCATTTCCGAGCTAAAATTGATCTAGATGAACTTCTCTTACATCTCCGGGGATGTTCCAGGCCATTAGCTGTGGGATGCTCGGAGTAGCCATCAAACAAAATATACTATCCTTCCCATACCTACCAATTCCATACTTCACACAGATTTTAATAATGTGTTCATATGATTCTTTACTCGGCCAAAGAATACTAGCGCTCCCCGTCTATGACATGGATTTATATATCAAATTTTTATGTCCTTCACTTAATGCCTTGGGACTGAGGTCGCAATGAAAACAGTAGTTAGTTATTTGTTCCTTGGAAGTATAGTAGCATAGTTTTAATCGTATTCTTCTTTTTCAGTTTCCCTTCAGCAGAGTGCGAAAGTACGTACTTGTCCCATTCTAGTAATCCGTGGTACCCTTGCGGAATTAAAATATGCCCATAGTGCATGGTTTTAAAGTTCTATTAATTGCCTTTAACCTTTGTTCAAGTTGCTTTTTACATATTCCTTCCGGTGAACAGTTATCTTATTAAGTATGAAGAATGTGCACGCTAATTTAAATTTGGGGGGGGGGGAAGCAAATTTCTACGCTCTTATTGCAAATGGAATACAAAAAGGTAGCGTAATTTGATTTCTCCATGGGTACTATTAGGAGGCTCTTCTAACTAACCATGGCAATAAATAATTACCGAGAGACCACTCATAGAGAAAAAAATGCGATTTTGATGTTTCGCAGGGGTTAGGGGAGGAAGCAAGCTTGGTAGGGTTTGAGACTCTTGGCTAGAAGCCTATCTACATGGTAGTAGGTGATAGGGAAATTTATTTATTTATTATATGGCTTTTTTGGCCCCGGATCTGCTAAAGGAAATGTTCGGTCGTCAGGTCTATGATATGATATCATGTCATGTGTGAATTGTGTGTCGCATGTGTTGTGTATGGTGGTTACTCTTGTCCATAGACCAGTCTTCTGGGAAGAGTGACGTTAGTTCTCTCCCAAATGCGAATGGTGACGGGCTCGATACCCATCTAATGAACTCGGTTATTGCATGCCTGTCGTGCTTACCACTGCGCCATACGGTCGTCTCATAGGAAAAATATTATTTGTCTACTCATAACATTGAAATCAGTCATTTTGACATTGATTCCGGTGGTTCAAATCGCATTTCAACCACTAGAGATAGAAATGTTCGGACTACCGGAATTTCAAACTGTTTGAAATTAAATTGTTGGCAAGAGAAATGTCACTTAATGTTTAATTTTTTCTAAGTATATGCAACTCGTGGTTGATAAAATTTCAACGTCTCGAGTTACTATTTTCAGTTCGCTTCGCTCGTTGAAAAAACCACTGTTAACGTTGAAATTTTATTTCAACCACTTGTCCCATAATATACTATTTTTCTTCGAAAGTCAGTAAAATGTGACATAATACTGCTGGATTGATGATGCTAAACTGTCACTTCATTGCCATGGCAGATAGAGTATTTTTTTCGGATTTTGTTCACAACCTGGTAAATAATTTGTTATAAATGTTTGACGAAAAATGCTATATGTTATTCGGAGCAAAAGTATCTGTATAACTTTTGCTCCTAATAACATAATATACTATTTTTTACTCATGACATTGGAAATCAGCCATTTTGTCATTACTTCCTGTGGCTGAAATCTCATTTCAACCACTAGACTACTGGGACTACTGGGTTCAAACTGTTTGACATTCAATTGACACTGTCTGACTCAAAACCTAGCCTGCTAACATCAAATTTGACATAGACTTACAATGATTTATTAATGTTTATTTTAAAAATTCGTAGAAAACATAGTATATGCAACTCGTGGCTGATAAAATTCCGACGTCTCGAGTTACATTTTTCAACTCGCTTCGCTCGTTGAAAAAATCACTCTGTACGTTGAAATTTTATTTCAACCACTTGTCCCATAATATACTAAATTGTTAAACATTTTTAAAATTTACCAATCTTGCAGACTATTCAGTTCACCTATTATCTGTCAAAAGTGGACCAATGAAAACGTCAGATTTTGCATTCCATAGACAACCAAAATAAATTGTAGTACTAAAGTCTACACATTACCTTTTTTCTGCGACGTCAGAAATAACAAAACATAGCGTTTAAAACGTATGTCTTTTATTGCATTGAAATTCCCACCATAGCTATTGGAAACTTCAATAGCAAAAACACGATCTGGGGTTGTAGAGCCAACAATCCCAGTGGAATAAAATTGTATTCATACATCACAAAACATGCTATCTAGATTTCAACACCTCCTGAATACACTTACCACCCAACGCGAGTTAATCAACGAACCGATATCCTGGATATAATACTATTTAAAAAAGTTCATCGGCCAATATATCAGTCTGTTCTACCTGAACTTGACTCGGACCACTTACCAGTGATAATAACATTTGATAAAGCAGTTGAATATACGGAACCGTATCCTCGTCTTATTACTGGAAAAATAAACTGGGCTATTTTCAAAGAATATCTAGAAGATGTGTTAAAATTCCCCACAGTGTTAAACTCAAAACAAGAAATTGATAAAGCAATTGAACAATTAAACAGTTGTATCGAGGAGTCAGTGCACAGAGCGACAACAGTACAAGGTAAAGCCAGGAATCGAAATCTCTTATCACCGCCACAAAAAATACTAACCCTAATCAAACAGAAACACGCCTTACGAAGAAATTGGCAAAATACAAGAGACCCATTAATTAAACAACAACTAAATCGAATAGTGAGAGAAGTAAAACAGAAATGGGATCAGCATCGTATTAATAATTACAGGCGATACATCAACGAACTTCAACCACGGGATGCCACAATGTGGTTAGCAACAAAGAGACTACTGAGACAACCGCAGACAATATCAGCAATAGTAAACAACAACACAACGTACGTAACGGATGAAGTGTTTGCAACTCACTTAGAAAATGTATTTACAACTCAAACCTCAAATGCAAATGCTACATTTAATGATACCATACACAATGAAACATCAGAATTAATTCCCCCAAATACATGTTCTATCAATCCTACAACATCTCGAGAAATATACAGATATGTGCAGAAGTTACGAGCACGAAAAGCACCTGGACATGATCGTATTCCAAATATACTACTAAAAAACCTACCTAAAAAGTGTTTCGCCTACTTAGCGTCTACATACAACGCCTGCCTACGAACAGGTTACTTCCCAGATACATGGAAACACGCTCATATAATAACGATCCATAAACCAGGAAAGAACTCTAAAGATCCAACGAGTTACCGGCCAATTAGTCTGCTGCCATCTCTTTCAAAAATATTGGAAAAAGTAATACACCAACGCCTGACTAAATTTATGAACGACAATAGACTACCTCTATCTTTTCAATATGGGTTTAGAGAAAAGCACTCAACCTCCTATCAGTTTTCTCGTATTGTAGAACTAATTGAAAAAGGTTTTGAAAACAAGAAACACACCACAGTGATGTTTCTTGATATAGCGCAGGCGTTCGATAAGGTCTGGACAGAAGGGTTACAAATTACTGAAGCTAAACATGCCGGATTATCTTTTTCTCATTTTAAGATCATTCCTCACGGAAAGAACTTTTGCCGTAAGAATAAATACTAAGTTATCAGCAACCAAAAAAATAAATGCCGGTGTTCCCCAGGGATCGATACTTGGTCCAATCTTGTTCAATTTATACGTACATCACCTGCCAGAACTAGATAATACAACAGTGGCTATGTATGCAGATGACACGGCACTAATTACACAAGCCAATGATATCAATATCTGCCAGCAAAACCTACAAGAAAGTGTAAACATCATACTCGACTGGTTCCAATAGTGGCGAGTCACCCTACCCCCTGGAAAGTGCGAAACAAAAATTTTTACGTTATGTAGACCAAGTAATCCCTCTAATATCAAAATAAACAGCCAAGAGATAGAATGGAATCCACCTGATAGTGCAGTCAAATACCTTGGAGTATATCTCGACAGACGATTGACATGGGGTTTCCACATAAATAAAAAGATAAACCAATGCCACAACCGATACTCACTATTGTTTCCTATCATGAACCGAAAATCATCATTAAAACATGAATGTGGAATATTAATATATGAATCGATTATAAGACCCATAATAATGTACGCTTGCACGATATGGGGAACAGCTTCGAAAACACATCTAAACAAAGTTCAACGTTTTCAGAACAAAGTATTACGCACCATTTTAAATGCAGAATCGTTCATAAGAAATACTCAAATACACAAAGAAACTGGAGTACTTACCATACACGAATTCATTAAGAGAACCGCCAGAAAATACTTTACTAACATCAACCAATGTCCAAGAGCAGTGACCAATAATACAGGACAAGAAAAAACATTCACAAACGTTTAAGAAGAAAGTTAACGCAGGACTTGTATTTATCTAACACATCTGAGGAGGAAATCAGTGATTAGTGATTAACATATAACATAACAAACGTGAGTGAACAAATAAAACTTAGTGATGGAGGCTCTAAACAGTCCTTCTTAGTGTGATTAAAACAGTTAAAATATCAAAGTGGACTCAGCTGTGAATAGCAATTGACTGCTGAACCGGCTAAGAAACGTACTAAAAAAAACCTTAACCGTTATTAATCCATAAATATCGATTTAACAAATGTTTGCATCTACGACACTTCTAATTTATGTCATAATAAATAGTAGCCCATGCGCGGGCGAATGTTTGCGAAGCCAGTGCTGCCAAGGTCAGTTACGAAATGTAATTATTAATACTCCACATCTGAGTGTATTCATTACATAACGCTTTAATTATTTCAAAAACACTTTACCTGTAACGCAAGAAGCAACTAGAATAACTTTACAACTTCACTTCCAGTTCGAAATTGCAGTTTTATAACCTCACTTCACTTTTAGCACTAGAGCTAAAAGTAAACAGCTGATTTCTTTAACCACGGTAAACTATAAAACGTCACTTTTAGTGAAACAAGCTAGCGCTAAAAGGCCTACTTTTAGTAGTGGTCGTAGATAAAGAATTTTACATATACCTAACCTTTAATGTAAGTGATGCTCTAAATAGCGCATTATTCAAACGGAAACATTCTTGACCTATGTAATCAGACTTTTCTCCTCGTCGAAGAAGTCCCTAACGCTTAAAACAAGATTTTAGACTTGCTCTCCTGCTTGTTATTGCACGATATTTTACTTTCGTTTTGGACAAATGTCACACTGATAGTATTATAAAACAAGCCATACTTAAAGCGGACCTGACCAAAAACTGCAGATTTTTTGTTTCGTGCGGTTCCGTGTAGTTAAATAAAGAGAGAAAATTGTTACGTCACAGCAAAAGCGTAATGTGTAGACTAAGGTATTATATTTATGTGTAGACCTTATACTAAATTTCAAATAAGCATGCAGTACTTGGAACTAACTAGTAATCATAGCTATGGCCGTAGTTGGTCGAAACAAAGTCATCATTACAACCATTTGAAAACCAAAAATTTTTTCAAAATTGTCAATTAGATATGAATCCTAAATATATCAAAAGAAAACCGATAAATAGTGGACACAAAAGACGGCCCTGCAATGTTTATTTGAATTATAGGACAAAATTATTGTAAAGGTAAAGCTGGTAAAGGTTCAGGGTTATTTCAATTCCCCCAACTGGAGGCGGGCTGCTATAGGGACCTTGCGTCCCTCTTCAGCCAAGAACGAGAATTATAGGATGGGTGAGAGAATGGAGGGGTGGAGAATGGAAGAGAGGCCAGGAAAGGCGGAGAAGTATTGCCCCGGCATTCGCCTCAGAGAAGGTACTCTGTTGACTCAGGAAAACAGAGTACAGAGCACAAAATTATTGTAAAATCCTGGGGGTGAAATAAACATATATTTTCCTAAAAACTGAGTTAGAGTTTAGAGCGCCACCTATTGCATTCTTATTTGAAATTTAGCATTGCAGCGACTATTGTACTAGTACTCAAGCGACTATTTTGAACAAATTAAAATATTTATTGAAAATGTTTATACACAAATTGTATTTTAACATGTCTAAGTGTTGAGTCTTTTTAATATGGAAAATGGGTTTGGTTCACTGAACAGTCCTCCGAATACTGTTCGTAGTCAAAGTTAGGTAGACTATTTTTGGGATGACTTCACTCATGTCCATTGTGTGTGCAATAGGACTCGTTGCTCCGCAAATCGTTCTATTTGTACCCACGCGCAATCGACCTGTCGTGATACCTACTACCCCAAAAATAATAGACATAACTTTGCGTACTTATACACTCCCCTCCAAAAAAAAAGCGGATCATTTTTTAAAAATGTTTAGACAACAGATCATTTTTAAATGTCTGAATATGCATTTTATACTTATGTAAGTATTGCCTAATGACATAGTAAAGATAATAATAAAAACTAGCAATTTTTTTTATTAAAAAGATCAGGAAAATGATTTAAAAATTATGTGTTGTATAAAAATATATTTAAAAAAATGATCCGGTTTTTTTGGAGGGCAGTTTAGTATTATAAGTGAATATTGTAAAAAAAAATCTGGTGTGATACACTCACACAACTTCCTTTTACAGTGTTCTTATAATTAGTCAAAAATTTCATTTTTTAACTTGTTATTATTACCTGAGAAGCAAGAAAATGGAGATATATTTTAGGAGGACGAGATATATATCATTCGACTCAGCTTGAAGAGTAGATTCCAAAAATATATAGAAACCGGAAATCGAATTTCTTTTCCGAGGTCGACTTCCGGTCATAATTTTTAGCCATTTGTCAAAAATTTTCAAAAATTACAAATACTACAAAAACGGTACAAAATAAAGCGTTAGTTGAAGAGACAAATTTTCTCTAGAATTTTAAGGTGAATTCAAAAATGTAATAATATACCGGGTGTTTTATTTAAAATAGGAGTTAATAAAAAAATAGCAAAAAAAAACAAAAAAACCCACTTTAGAAGTATTCAACTGGAAAATCACCTATTTCACATCAATGCACATTAAAAATGTAGTAAAAATGTAAAGTTTAAAAAAAATCGTTAGAGCCGTTTTTGAAAAAATCGAAAAAAACTGAAAAATCACAAGAGTAAACACCTACTTCCGGTTATGCGATTTTCTTCAAAAGCTTGCTGTCTCATCTACATAGTACACAAAACTTATATATGAAGTTTCAACGCCATACCTCTTTTCGTTTTTGAGATATTCTGTTCACAGACACACAGACACACAGACAGACAGACAGACCAATGAAAAAAAAATATGTTTTTTGGGATCAGGGGACTCTAAAACGTGAAGATCTGTTGAAAACTCAATTTCGAATTTTTTGGGGTGAATCCAATACTTCCTTTATAGTAAAAGGAAGTAAAAATCAGGTTTGTGTGCCAGGATTACTTTCCACCCTGTGAACATTTTCCTAGAGAATATACCACTAGACTATTTTGTAGAATGAGAATCTACTACACATTTAAATATGCAAATTTGAAATTTAAAAATATAGGTATCTAGAAAACAAAGGGAAGTTGTTCATATTTAAAATCTAACTATAAATAATTAATGCATGTATAATGGCTGTCAACTTCTTTAGTTCTATCTAAATAAATACTTACATAATTATCATGTTTGATTATATGTTAATTAACAATTGCTACAATGTGTACAAATTAATTATGCTTTAATAAACTAATATTGGAACTCACTTTATCATATTCTTTCACTACCCTACACAACCTGTAAAATTTGAATTGCCGCTCGTTTGCATCACAGCAAAATGGCGATGTATAATGAAGGTCACCCAATTTGTCCTGTATATTCATTAGTGTAAACACTGTTTACTAATAAACAACTACTACAGACGTAATGATACATCATTTGTTCTTGAGCTATTTTCCGGCTGAATTAATTATTTGAATTTAATACAACAAAAATATATGCCATGTAAGTAAATGAGGTATATGCCATTATAAGATATTTGTTGTAGAATTTTAAATGAAAATAACCAAGCTAACCTAAACTAATATTACCTTGTTTTTTATAGTTGATTTATTTGATAACGTGGAGCTCCTTGTATCGATGACAATGAACGTGAAGCATGAGTTAGTGTATCATAATTCGTGCAATTCAACAACCAATGTTGATGAAAATGAAGCCTCTGGAAACTTGCCTGCACATCCCGCGATAATCGAAGATACTTTTGACAACGCAGCTAATCAGGTACTTACTATTAAACAAGAGGAACTTGATATAAAAGATGAATTCGATGCTACATGTTCAGGAAGTAAAAGTCTTGTAGAGAAACCATTTTTAATTTGCAAAATCTGTGAATATCAAACAAAAAGAAAGAGTCATTTGTTGGAACATATGAAAACTCATACAGGAGAAAAGCCTTATGTATGTTTTGTTTGCGAGTATAAGGCAGCGCAGAAATGTCGTTTAATTAAACATATGAGAGTTCATACAGGTGAAAAACCTTATTCTTGTTCTGTTTGTAAGCATAAAACATCTGACAGTAGTAGTTTAGCGAGACATATCAAAGCACACACTGGAGAAAAACCCTATTCTTGTTCTATTTGCGAATATAAAGCAACGGAGAGAAGTAAGATAGTGAGACATATGAAAACTCATACTGGAGAAAAACCTTATTCTGGTTCTGTTTGTGAGAGTAAAAGATCTAGCAGCAATAGTTTAGCTAGACATATCAAAACACATAAAGGAGGAAAACTTCATTCTTGTTCTATTTGTGACTATAAGACAACCCCGAGGAGTAACTTAGTGAGACACATGAAAACTCATACAGGAGAAAAACCTTATTCTTGTTTTATTTGTGAGTATAAAGCAACACGAAAAAGTAATTTAGTTATACATATGAGAGTTCATACAGGAGAAAAACCCTATTCTTGTTCTATTTGCGAATATAAAGCAACGGAGAGAAGGAAGTGGTTGAGACATATGAGAGCTCATACAGGAGAAAAACCCTATGCTTGTTCTATTTGCGAATATAAAGCAACAGAGAGAAGTAAGTTAGTGAGACATATGAAAACTCATACAGGAGAAAAACCTTATTCTTGTTCTGGTTGTGAGTATAAAACAGCTAATAGAAGTAGTTTAACTAGACATATCAAAACACATACTGGAGGAAAACTTCATTCTTGTTTTGTTTGTGAGTATAAAGCAACAGCAAAAGTTAATTTAGTCACACATATGAGAGTTCATATAGGAGAAAGACCTTATTCTTGTTCTATTTGCGAATATAAAGCAACGGAGAGAAGGAAGTTTTTGAGACATATGAGAGCTCATACAGGAGCAAAATCTTATTCTGGTTCTGTTTCTGGAAATAAAACATCTGACAGCAATAGTTTAACTAGACATATCAAAACACATAATGGAGGGAAACCTCATTCTTGTTCTAGTTGTGACTATAAAACAACCCAGAGAAGTAACTTAGTGAGACATATGAAAACTCATACAGGAAAAAAATCTTATTCTTGTTTTGTTTGCGAGTATAAAGCAGCACAAAAAAGTGATTTAGTTAAACATATGAGAGCTCATACAGGAGAAAAGCCCTATTCTTGTTTTATTTGCGAATATAAAGCAACAGAGAGAAGTAAGTTAGTGAGACATATGAAAACTCACACAGGAGAAAAACCTTTTTCTTGTTTTGTTTGTGGGTATAGAGCAGGACAAAAAAGTGATTTAGTTCGACACATAAAAACTCATACACGGGAAACATCCTATTCTTGTTCTGGTTGTGAGTATAAAACAGCTGACAGAAGTAGTTTAACTAAACATATCAAAACACATACAGGCGCAAAACCTCATTCTTGTTCTATTTGTGAATATAAAGCAGCATATAAAAGTAATTTAGTTATACATATGAGAGTTCATACAGGAGACAAACCCTATTCTTGTTCTATTTGCGAATATAAAGGAACGGAGAGAAGTAAGTTAGTGAGACATATGAAAACCCATACAGGAGAAAAACCTTATTCTGCTTCTGTTAGTGAGAATAAAACATCTGACAGCAATAGTTTAGCTGGACATATCAAAACACATAAAGGGGAAAAACTTCATTCTTGTTCTATTTGTGACTATAAGACAACCCCGAAGAGTAAGTTAGTGAGACATATGAAAAGTCATACAGGAGTAAAACCTTATTCTTGTTCTATTTGTGAATTTAAAGCAGCATATAAAAGTAATTTAGTTACACATATGAGAGTTCATACAGGAGAAAAACCCTATTCTTGTTCCATTTGCGAATATAAAGCAACGGAGAGAAGTAAGTTAGGGAGACATATGAGAGCTCATACAGGAGAAAAACCCTATGCTTGTTCTATTTGCGAATACAAAGGAACGGAGAGAAGTAAGTTAGTGAGACATATGAAAACTCATACAGGAGAAAAACCTTATTCTTGTTTTGTTTGTGAGTATAAAGCAGCCCAAAAAAGTGATTTAGTTAAACATATGAGAGCTCATACAGGAGAAAAACCCTATGCTTGTTCTATTTGCGAATATAAAGCAACGGAGAGAAGTAAGTTAGTGAGGCATATGAAAACTCATACAGGAGAAAATCCTTATTCTGGTTCTGTTTGTGAGAATAAAACATCTGACAGCAATAGTTTAACTAGACATATCAAAACACATAAAGGGGGAAAACTTCATTCTTGTTGTATTTGTGACTATAAGACAACCGCGAGAAGTAATTTAGTGAGACATATTAAAACTCATTCAGGAGAAAAACCTTATTCTTGTTCTATTTGTGAGTTTAAAGCAGCATATAAAAGTAATTTAGTTACACATATGAGAGTTCATACAGGAGAAAAACCCTATCATTGTACTACTTGCGAATATAAAGCAACAGAGAGATGTAAGTTAGTGAGACATATGAGAGCTCATACAGGAGAAAAACCCTATGCTTGTTCTACTTGCGAATATAAAGCAACAGAGAGAAATAAGTTAGTGAGACATATGAGAGCTCATACAGGAGAAAAACCCTATGCTTGTTCTATTTGCGAATATAAAGCAACTGAGAGAAGTAAGTTAGTGAGGCATATGAAAACTCATACAAGAGCGTGAGTTTAAAGCAGCCCAGAAAAATACATTGGTTAAGAGCATGAAAACTCATGCTAAAATGTACAAGAAGATTGTAGTAGAATTGATTTTATGAATGTAAATCAATAGATCAACACTGTCAAGCCACTTAATTCTGCATATGAAGATAGATATAGGAGACGAACCTTTTTTTGCTAGTATAAGGCAACCCAAAAAGGTAGTGTAGTTGAACATATGAAGAACATTTCTACCAATTTAGTTTACCGCAAATGCATTTACATTTGATGCTTTAACTGCCATTAAATAAATTACTTACATCTGATTTGTAGTTTCTTGGCACTTGCAAAACTCCTCCACTAGGAGGTTCCTGTAATATAGCAAGTAGCCCAAATTTTGAAAATTACTTCCATTTGCCTATATGAACATGGTCTACAAAATTTTGAAATGATTCCTAGTATCATATAGGCCACTACAAAACCACATGTAACCACCCGTGTTAGGTATATTATCTAAATGTATGAATACAATTTTCAGTTTAAATTAAAAAATTCTATCGGAACAATAGGTAATGGGTCACACTCACATTCATGCTGGTTTGATTTTGTTGATGTTCAAAAATGTTAGTCGAGTGACTAGCACATATTTAATTAAAATACTATTAACAGTAGGATTTATGCACTTAGTTATTTAATTATAGTCCACTTTAATGTATGTAACAATAATTGTTGTGTATTGATAATATGTAAATAAATATATAAACTTAATTTAAATTAATGTGTCTTAATTAATTATAAATGAAAGGTGATTCATCCCGTTTCCATGCGAAGGGGTCTCCATAAGCTCCTACCCTGGTACACTCCTTTACAAGTTCTTCTTTTAAGTGATTCTCCCATTTTCCATTAGATCTCCCTCTAGTTCTTCTCCTAAAAATTCGGTTTCCATATGGTTGTCTTTTTAGAACATCGTTCTTCTTGTTGTATTACGTGACCCATCCAGTTTCATTTCCGTTGCTGGCATTTACATCTACAGTTCCCTTAATTTTTCTTGTTTCTTCAGGTAGACAAATCGTTCTCAAAACCATTTGGTGTCTGTTCAGGAGTTCACCAGGAATAAATACTGCTCACTCTGCTGTTCAAGTTGTACAGCGAGCACGTCGTGTGGAAAGACCATAAAGGTATCTCCATAAACGGCAGAAAAATAGCTTGAGGTATGCAGATGATAATGTTATCCAAGCTAAAGATGCACCAAACCTAAGCATGCAATGACAACGACAACTAATGTGATGATTGATAGGGCCAATAATTACCGGCCGGAAATTTGACAAATCTTTGGTTACGAAGTAGTTAAAAATATACTTACCTTGGTTCTCTAATTACGAGTGATGTGAATTTTGAAAGTGAAGTTCCTCAGGAATGCAGTTGCTAAACACTAGAATATGGAGCAATATTACCAAAGCCACCAAAATGTGCTTCCTACATTCTCTGACATTGGAATTTAGGAATTTTTTATTAAAGATTTATCTTTCAGCATACCATTAAACGTTGTACCGCTCGACCGTTACCAGCACTTTATGTGCTTCCACAGAGAACAGGCTTGCTGCCACTCCCTGGTTAGATACCGTGCTCACACGTAAAGTTCTAAGTAATGGTCTTGCAGTGTTTGCCATTAATATATTAATTTTCAGTACCATTATCAATAATTTGTGCTGGGCTCGATAGCTCAGTGGTTAAACATCGTGACTACTGATCTAAGGGCACGAGTTCGATTCTGGTCCAGATGAGATGTAAAAAAAATAAAAAGTAGTGAAAACCTCTACAGAATGCCAACCATCATTCGGAAGTGCCGTGGGTCTCATATTACTGCGATGGGTACCACATAAAAGATCCCTAACTAAGGTTGGAACTTCTTTGTCTCGGCAAAATTCTACGTAGGATTTTGACCATATGACCACAGCAGTTGGTGTCTAAAGTACCTCGTACTTCGCATGGCTAGGTCTTGCTTATAACAAACAAATAAATCATTTCTTTCTACGGTTTAGATTATAATGGCGTTACCGACATTTGGTGTATTTTAGCAGTAGTATAGTACTTCTTCTGAATCAACTTTGATCAAATCAACCGTCGGTTTAGTGGAATATGTTTAATTAATATTATTTACTGTTAAAATGATTGTTGTCTAGCTGAGTTGTATTTGTAAATTTTATCTGATAAAATACTATTTAATTTAAGTAACTACCTAGGTACCTAAATATCGAATTAATCTTGTTTGCAGATTGTTTTTAATAAATTTATTTGCCCTGCATAAGTGCTCAAGGCCCATAAACTGCATCAAAGCGAAGCTTCCACAAATAATATTTCAAAATAGCTGAAGCTAAGAGCTAACACGAGCGGCCTGAAACAGCTGCTAAGTCTGCCGGTAAAGCAGATTACTACTTAATTGCTAAAGCTGCGTCGCACGACAACAGCGTTCAAATAAATGAGCTTTTACACGGCCAAGAATTATGCACAAAATAAATTCTAATAATAATAATAAAGTATTTATTTTGGTGAAAGGTAAATGTTATACAGAACATAATTAAAAGCAATATATAGATTATTCACACCAAAATCACAAGGTTCAGTTCAGTTAAACTGTTTTTCAACTAAACCTTGAGATTATATATGACCAGTTATATACAGCTAATGCCTACATTAACGAAGAAAAATTATACTAAAATCTAAATAAAAGTTTACTTAGCAAAGCCATATGAATACGAGCAACTAGCTGTATTATATTAGCAGGCACCATGTTACTAATTCTTTGCTAAAAGATATTTAGGGCCGGTTGCAGAAAGCAACGTTAAGTCTGGTGTTAGCTAACGCGACGTCAAAGTTAACAAAAACGAATCAAATCTCAACTGTTTATGGTAACTAGTACATTAGTAAACAAAATTTGATGCGATTTTGTTCACTTCGACGCGACGTTAGCTAACACCAGACTTAACATTGCTTTCTGCAACCGGCCCTTAAAGTAATGTTTTCTAAAGCAAGTAGTAGATAATTCTTTTAACGGATATGGTATTTCATTGTATATATTGCTGATGTTATATTGAAATGAGCGTTGAAAAAGAGCAATTTTATGCTGTGGCGGTGTAATAAACTTGCGTCTAGCCGTCACACCCGGTGGAGTCACGAAAACAGTCGAATGCCAAGCGCGAGATTTGAATTGAAACAGCCGTGTATGATCTCGTTTTCTTCGAGTGTAGTAAAACAGAAATTAATAATAAGGGACCTAGTAGTAGACATAGAAGTTTTATTTGAAAATTTAAAAAAAATAGAAACTATTTTAAGAGATTTTCGGTACTTACGTTAATTGCAAATTTTAAAAAGAAACTCCAAATTTAATATTACTTAATGCTTTTTCTTCTAATAAAGAAAACATTGTTTAATGAATACTTTTTTTTTTTATTTGGCATCGAGTTTGGCATTAAGTTAAACGTAGGACTAAACGTGGATTAAAAAGATGACAATTTCGCCATGAAACTTTCGTCAAATTTTACATTTAGGTAAAGGTATGATAATATTGTTTTAGCAGAATAGCTTGCACATATACAAGAAATTAGAAATCCAAAAGGATACCTACTTTTTAAATTTCAATCTACTGTAATTTGGCAGCCTAAAAATTCGAAATTGAGTTTTCAACAGATCTTCACGTTTTAGAGTCCCCTGATCACAAAAAAACATATTTTTTTCATTGGTCTGTCTGTCTGTCTGTGAACAGAATATCTGTAAAACGAAAAGAGGTATGGCGTTGAACCTTCATATATAAGTTTTGTGTACTATGTAGATGAGACAGCAAGAAAATTGCATAACCGGAAGTAGGTGTTTAACTCTTGTGATTTTTCAGTTTTTTTCGATTTTTTCAAAAGCGGCTCTAACGATTTTTTTAAAACTTTACTGTTTTATTTATTATATTTTTAATGTGTATTGTCGTGAGATAGGTGATTTTCCAGTTGAATACTTCTAAAATGGGTTTCTTTTGTTTTTTTTTTCAATATTTGTTATTAACTCCTATTTTAAATAGAACACCCGGTTATTATTACATTTTCGAATTCGGCTTAAAATTCTAGAAAAAATTTGTCTCTTCAACTAACTCTCTACTTTGTACCGTTTTTGTAGAATTTGGAATTTTTGAATTTTTTTGACAAATGCTTAAAAATTAAAAATAAAATTTTTGGCTAATCACAAGATCACTGTAAAAGGAAGTGGTGTGAGTGTATCACACCAAATTTTTATAATTAATATTGTCATCTTTTTAGTCCACAGCTGTATATAAGTAAGTACATGATTTATCATATTATTTCAGGAGTAGGTACCTAACTTAAAACATTTGCTGGCTTTAAAATAAAAAACTAATCATATGAAAAATGTAATAAGTATTTGCCTTTATACAAGTAAAAATAACATCGCTTGTATATAAACTCATCTTTAAAAATATTAAAATATCACAAATTTTATTTTAACAAATTTATTGCAATCGCATCCTTTTCCTCTACTGTAGGAAGTGAACATGTAGCAGTTAAATTGCTCTTCTTCTTCTTCTTTGTAGACGTAAAAGTTCTTTGTGGTTTTATTGCACACTTCTTACGCTTATCAGCAATCTCTGGGAGGTAATGCAAGTTTTTATTTTCCAAAGTCGACAATATGGGTTTTAGAGGTAATAAAGCCTTCTCAACAGCTGCGGCCCCTTCCATATTAGTAACTTTTGACAAAATTTCTGTGAATTGTCTTTGCAAAGTAGCTTTGACATCTTCGATTTTGTTTGTCAATTTCAAATTTTGAGAACGCGTCATCTCTCTAAAAATTGAGATTTAGAATTAATAAAAGATAGTTATACCTATATTTAAAGTTTTAGTTACTTGGTACAGATAATAAGTTATATTTACCTCCAAATTATTTCTTGCTCTTCTTTTCTGGGTTCAATTGAAACGAAAAGATTGTGATTACTTTCTTCTTCATCTTCCTGTATCACCAATGCTGACGTCTGAGTGGACTGTCGATTTAAATACGAACATATAATGTGAATATGTTTACACATATTCCATTTAATAGCGTTGTCAGGACAAGAACACAGAAATGAATGAATGCATGCCTTACATTCCAAACACTTCAGTTCGCATGGACATGATGACACATTCCTTTCCACATGGTACAGTTCTTTACCAGTGGAAGACGTAATTTTCCAGTAGCCTTTTCCATCTTCTAAAATTTGGTGTTGGTTTTGACGTTGGTTGGCAGTTGTATGATTACGTCTTAGATTTCTCAACTTGCTTGAAAGTTTACCTGTAGTAACACATAAATATATTATTAAATAAATGAAATAGCTGTGAAAAAAACCTTCTTACCCTTATTAATAGTAATAATTCTTTCAAATAATTTATCCCTTATGAATTTCATAATCGCATGCACCGTTTTGTCTAGCCTCTTACCAATTTTTCCTTTCATATATACAGTGTGGTCCATTAAGTGTGCAACAAATGGGACATTTTTTTATTAGTTGTAAAACCGAAATTTAAATACCGCCAAAAGTTAGTGCATGTTCGATAACCATATCAGATGCCCTTAGAATGGCTTCACGTCAAACAATATACAGGGCAGGACAAAAAATATGAAATTCGTTCAAGAATAAAGTTACCTTATTTAAAAAAATATAGCAAAATTTTATTGAGAAAAGTTGTTTAGAATCAAAAGTTATGCTCAAATACAAAGTCACGGCCTCCTATTCGAATTTTGATTCTTTTTTTGTAAAATTTTGTATTATCCCCGTATGATACATATTTTGATTATTCTGATTTTATTAAGAGTTTTTCATATGTAAATTATTATTAGTAAAGCATTTGCCTTGTTAAGAAGAATATTTGCGAAATTCTAAAGTTCTGTTAAATATCGTTGCAACAAACATGAAGTGGACGCTTACCTAAAAAAATATAAATCCAAGTAAATTTTACAAATAAGCTTCAAGTTGCTAAAAGTTATTTAAAAGGGATGTGGTTGTGGCTACTTTAAATACATATAAAATCAAAATAATAAAAATATGTATCACATGGGGGTAATACAAAATTTTCCAAAAAAGAATCAAAATTCGAATAGGAGGCCGTGACTTTGTATTTGAGCATAACTTTTAATTCTAAACAACTTTTCTCAATAAAATTTTGCTATATTTTTTTAAATAAGGTAACTTTGTTCTTGAACGAATTTCATATTTTTTGTCCTGCCCTGTATATTGTTTGACTTGAAGCCATTATAAGAGCATCTGATATGGTTATCGAACATGCACTAACTTTTGGCAATATTTAAATTTCGATTGTACAACTAATAAAAAAATTTCCCATTTGTTGCACACTTAATGGACCACACTGTATATATATATTTTATAGTCCCGTGCATTCTCTCCAAATGCATATTTGTATTTATTCCAGAATGCATTCTGTATGAATATGCCCATGACTCTTTGTTAGTTACGTAATATGTTTCCAAGTACGTAGCAAAATCTTTTAAATCTGGATCACTTAACATCTTAATAATAGCTTGGGGATACATTAAATCAAAAGCTGTTCTATCACGTTCCTCCATGAGAGTTCTTATTACTTTATAAGCGTATGCTTGTTTTTCTCGATCTTTGATTTTTTCTTTGATATTCTTTCTCCATGCCTTATCTATATGCCACGAACAAAACAATCTTGATTGTACAGGTCCCATTGTATCACACCAAGCATTGTAGTAAGCTTCTGCTAGATCTGACATAAACAATTTGGGTTTTAAATTAGTGCAGAGATTTTTAACAAGTGTAAACACATGTTTAAAGACTGTTAAATCGGCTCGATTACTAAATACAAACATACAGGGAAAGCCTTCCCTCATTTCATCAAGAACCAATAACGTCGTTAGTTCAAAATTGTAAGCATTTGTACCGTGAGTACCGTCGACGCAAATAACATCATCTCCATACTTATTTAAAATTTCTAATTGAGCTTGGTTCATAATTACCAGTAAAAAGTCTCGTTCTTCTAAATCTGGAAAATTCGGATCGTTTTGCCCTTGTGCTTTGTAAAGTCTAACGATAGAATCATGATGCCTTTGTTTCATTTCTTCTATCCATGCTTCTACGCTAGTACAATCGTTGGAATGTCTGACTGCATCACTATGTAAATTATAGGTACTTTCAATATTAAATAAATCTTTTCTGGTCAACAAATGGATTCGCCCTAGGTCATTATTAGACGTAATACCATCCCTCACATAATTTAAAACTTCATCGAATGGAATTTTTTGACTTAGTTTAGTAGCAATGTCATCTCTCTCAGTTTTTGATAAAGTCAACCTTCCTAGATCCATTCCATGACCAACATGTGACTTAATAAATTTTACCTTTACATTGCCAATTCCTTTTGTTACAGTTACGTCTAATTTAGCGGGACAATAGCCATTGATTTTATTACTTCCCAGTTGTTTCAAGTGACGTAAATTTTTCCCTGATGATTTATAAAATCCATCGCGGTGACATCGATAAAAATGTACCACTTTCTTATCAGTTGTTTTAGTCCTGTATTTAACATATTTTGAGGTAGTTTCTTTTTCTATAATTGCTTTCCATTTTTCGAATTCCATGAAATTACTGAAGTTTTCGTTGCAGGTAGTAATATTAATATCATGAATTAAACGATAGTGATCCAGCATATCTTTCTTGTCGCACTTAAAGGGGCACACAACACATTTAATAGAAGCAGTAGATGATTTATTGTCATGTTTTCGACTAATATGACGAATTAAACTGGATTTCCTTGTAAATTTTTCATTACAATCATAGCAAATAATATTCTGGTTTTCATCACTATGTACATGAGATGTATGTCTCATTAAATTGCACCGTTTAGTGAACTGTTTTAAACAAATATTGCACTCTATCGCCACTGCACAATTAGTTATAAATTATAAAACAATGTGGGTGAACCGTTACAATTATACTATATACTATAACCTACAAAAACTACAAGTGCTACACGGACACGGCTGCTTCAACTCGATCCTCGCGCATTCGACTATAATCGTGACCCTTCGTGACTCCACCGGGTGTGACGGCTAGACGCAAGTGTGTAATAAGACCCTTGTGTCTTACGTTTAAATTATGTACATCCATTCGGCATGTTATCTTATTATATAGGTAAGGCGGTTTTTTATTAATAATTATTTTATTACATAATGAAGCTGTATGTAGTAGGCGTCTGTTATGCATGTTAAGCCATTTAGCCTCTATTAATTTGTGTGAAATATGAAATTTGCGAATACAATAAATAAATCTTAGGCAAGCGTTTTGAACTCTCTGTACCCTTCCAGCTGAATCATAATCTAATGTAATAATGTTAATTGCGATTACGATAACTGGTAAACTTATGCATCTGATGCTGCTATTTATAAGAAATTTTCAAATTGGATTTCGGTCCTGGGATTAGCGCTTTTATGTTACGGAATGCAGCCCTTGTATCTGTTATCTCTGTTTAAATTGTGGTACGATTATAAATGAAACGTAGGCTGGCCTGCGATAGATCAGACAGTTATTCCGGTAACCGCAACAACGGGTTAACGACACGAACTGCACCCACATCGTTACTGTTGTTATTTGAACAGGAAATGGTAACTCTAGTGTTTGCATTACTGAGTACAAGGTGATCTAAACACATTCGCTGCCAATCAGCGGGTCACTGATTACGATTTCAGAATCATTCTCAATTAAAAAGGCATCGCGGGCAGCAAAATATGATTTTCCAAAATTACTCGCGGGCCACAGAGTACAGCTATGCGGGCCTCTAGTTATACAGCCCTGCTCTAAATGACTGGGCTTAACTCAATAACCTACAACTAATATTTGATGCAAAAGATATGGGTACTTTTAGGTCAGCAGCTTGGGGAAGAGAATATAACCCTGATTTATGCTGTGTAAGCCGAAATAAACAGGACCGGCCAATACCATGGACCAGGAGAGTTTTAAGCACATTTGCTCACTCACAACATCGTCCCGTGCTGCTGAAACTAGGTCTTGAAATCTCAGTTATTACATCTGTGCCTAAACCCCGGTGGAATTTCAATAAAGCGAACTGGAATATGTACGCAGCCTACCTAGAAAAGTCCATAAAATGGATTCCCCTTAAAATAAATAACTGGAAGGTTTACAGGAGCTGTTATTGTAGCAGCAAAGAAGGCCATTCCAAGAGGTTTCTGAAAGGAGTACATACCGGGATGGGATGAGAACGCAGAAGCTCTATATATTAAGTACACTCCAAGAGCATGAAGATTCCGATATTGCCAATGAACTCTTATTACATCTAGATGAAGCAAGACGGTGAAAGTGGGCACAGACCGTCGAGAATATCTATTTCAAACACTCGAGTAGGAAAGCGTGGAGCCTACTAAAGAAGCTTGGGGGAGCAACACCAGTTACAAACAAAGCGGACACCGTAACTCCCGACCAAATAGCAACCAGAACCGTGAATCTATCCCGGGCCCCATCGAACCAAGAACATACCATTAAAGTCAAAAAAGAACTCTGTAATCTGAAGAAAGCAGTAAAAGATATAAACACCTACTCTCAGGCGATCAGAAACAACGAGATTGAAAATGCCATAAATACCCTAAAACCTGAAAAATCCCCCGGATTTGATGCGATTCATAGTGAATTTCTGATTAACATGGAACCAAAGGCAAGATCGTGGCTATGCAACATGTTCTCCAATGTTCTCCGAACTGGCGAACTACCAAAAGAATTGAAACCTGGCAATTCAAGCTACCGGCCGGATAATTACCGGCTCATCTCCCTGCTGAGCTGTGGCTACAAACTACTAGAAAGGCTCATATATAACAGAATCGCTGAAAAATTTTTGGAAACAGTCGCGGTAGAACAAGCGGGCTTCAGACCGGGTTGTAATTGCTGCGATCAAGTGCTGGTCCTGACGACGCATATCGACGCCGGTTTTAAAAATAAACAAAAAAACCTCCGTAGTGTTTATCGACTTAATTGCGGCCTATGACACCGTCTGGCGGGAGGGCCTGATCTACAAATTCTAATAGGTGATCCCCTGCCGAACAACTGCCCACTTGATAAACCAGATGTTATGTGATAGACGATTTCAAGTCACCATGGGCGAGAAACTAAGCAAAGAAAGAAAGTTACATAACGGCCTACCTCAGGGTTCTGTCCTAGCCCCTCTCCTTTTTAATCTCTACATATCGGACCTTCCACAAACTACTTCCCGCAAATTTTGTTATGCAGACGATAAGCACTAACAGCTAGAGACCGACTTATAGAAACCACAGAAGACATACTGACAGAAGACCTACGCACCATGGCCGAGTATTTTAAGAAATGGAGACTATGTCCAAGCTCCACCAAAACTGAGGCGTGTTGCTTTCACCGTAACAACAAACAAGCCCAAAGAAATTTAAACATTAAGCTTCACGACACATTTATCCCACACAATAAACATCCGAAATACTTAAGGGTAACTCTTGGTCAAACTCTACCCTACAAGAAACATCTAGAACATGTCTCGGCCAAACTGTATACAAGAACTAACATCCTGCAAAAGCTATGCGGAATGTCGTGGGGATCATCACCTACAACCCCCCGTTGCTCAGCTCTTGGATTGGTCTACTCAACGGCAGAGTACGGTGCACCTGTGTGGATTAACAGCCCCCCACATTCACTATGTTGATACTCAGCTGAATAACACAATGCGATTCATTTTGGGTTCCCTAAGATGCACCCCACTTGTTAGGGTATCAAAATGACGTAACGACACCCACGCGGGGCGAGTATCGCACGACTGGTTAAGTCCGGGAAAAAGGTGGCACGGTCGCCCTGAGATTCGTCAAAACAGGCTAAAGGCCTCGGCTGATACGCTCAGGGAGATGGGCGTGGTTCAAACAATACGTCACTGGGAAAGCGTGGCGTGACATATATAGGGTGAGTCAAAATAAAAGGGCGCCACCAGGTCTGTCTCGGGGTATACTCGTGCAACCGGACCTGGACGGTTAGACGGGACGAGAAGTACACAGGAAGTTACTCGAGAAGCTGTAGAACTCGAATGACAATTTCGGAAAAAAATACTGGAATAACTATTTCGGGACTCGTCGCCACTGGCGCGGTGTCGCCAGACCTACCTGTGTCGCTCCAACGCTCAAACTCCGTCGTACATCAATCGTTACACAGAAAACTTGAACCTGAAAAGAGCATGCACAGATTCGCCACAATAATAAGACCTTAGTTCAAATATTCGTCTATTGGTCTGACGTTCACAAAGGGGTAATTTACAGGGCTACCAAGATTACACTATGCCTAAATTTATTGCCCCAGCTGGAGAGGCGCGTTATTTCTAATACAACATACAGCAAGTGGTCACACAAAAATGGTTGCAATCTCAATGGCCGGAATAATTGCGGACTATTTTAAGCCTTGCAGACGATGTCTGATCGATTACACATAAAATTAGCAGGCAACAGGTGCTAGATTTGGTCACCTAAATATCAAGTAATTAACGGCAAATGAATACGGCCAAAACACAATGAATTAGCAAACACTGTGTGCAAGGTTTCGTCACATAAATAACAAGTAATTGCGGCAAATGAGTGCGGCTTAAAATACAATGAATTAGCAAACAGTGTGTGCAAGGTTTAGTCACATAAATAACAAGTTTAGCGGCAAATGAGTGCGGCCAAAATACAATGAATTAATAAACACTGGGTGCAAGGTTTAGTCACATAAATAACAAGTAATTAGCGGCAAATGAGTGCGGCCAAAATACAATGAATTAGCAAACACTGTGTGCAAGGTTTAGTCACATAAATAACAGCTGATTAGTTATGACAACTGCGATCAAAAAGCACTAATTTAGTTAGCACAATAAATTAGCCTAGGTTGAGGCCACATAAAAGACAGCTAATACGTTCTGCTGGCAGTGATTAACGCACAGTAAAACTAGCACACGCACAATATAAGTTCAATCCACATAAATGACAGATTATTATACGTTATAAATTGGTTACACAGATACCTGTATTCTCGACGATTCCTCGAGCGTCAGGGCGAGAGGTCGCCTAGCGACATGCCTGCAAAGGCGACGAAGGTGCGACAGCGTGGGCGGCACGTGTGAGTGCGGGCAGGAATCCGCCTTGTAAAGGCGTTAACTGGAATGCGTCCCTCACGAGACCAAAACGACGTGAGGCCAAGAAAGCCAAATGTCCTGCAGATGTATTCCCTGTTTTATCGGGATCAAAGGGTCAACCCTCACTCAGTGAAGTACAACTCGGCCATCGGAAGGCCCAAACACCCACGTACCGACGGTGCACAACACGGCGTGCTACACGCTCCTTGCGTCTCAACGAACGACTCTGTGGTAACTAACTGCAACAAAATAATGCCGGCCAAGAATGAAAGCGTCACCAAGCGCCTCGGCGGCCAATGGGAAGGAGCATTCAGACGGTTTTGTCTTATGGAATATTATGCTGGGGAAATAGCCACAATGTAGGTAAAATTTTTGTATTGCAAAAAAGAATACTTAGATCAATGTTAAACCTCGCATACAATGAATCATGCAAACCTCATTTTCAACGTTTAAAAATTCTGAATGTACATTGTCTATACATTTTACAAGCAGTGTGTTTTATCTATACTAATATTCATATGTTGAAAAAATGTGGGGACATAAACAAATATCACACTAGAGCGGCCAATGATCTTTACCTTCCTGCTTTTCGCTTAACACAAGTCACAAAGAGTCCTTTAATACATGCAAAAAAACTATTCAATCATTTGCCTGACTTTATAAAAAGTAAACAGACATTTACCCAGTTTAAGACTGCAGTTAAAGAATTCTTAATTGAAAATTGTTTTTATACTATACAGGAATACTTCAATTTTTTGTCTTAAAACTTTAATAAAAAAGAGTTTAAAAATTGTTTTTATTTTTAGTATCAATATTATGTATTATGTATTACATCTAAACCCAATATGTATTATTTAAGTATACTGTATTTTTTGTAATATTTGTTATACTCGACTTTGACAATCACCTATCCACTGTAATTTGGCTTATGGTAGTATTTAAAAATAAATAAATAAATTGTTCACCCGAACAAAAACAAACTAAAGCCGGTGTAACAAGGAAGACGAGGCCCCTCACTTGCTCCAACAAGAGTTTTTAACACGCCTGAAACCAGCGTTGCGGAACTAAAGCCACGTGCAAGGGTCAGTATATAAAGGGTGGCCCAAATCGAGGTAACTGCGCTAACTACAGGGTGTTCGAATTTAAAATTGCTAGGATACGTGATGAAACGTTAAAATGCTGGGAACTGGTTTGAAATATAAATAATCTGCCCTAAAGGCTTGAGTGGTTAGTTATATTGTTGTAAGCTGCCCAAAATGACCTGACACACTTCAGTGGCTTCCAATTCTTAGCCGAATACCCCCACCTGATATCCGCAGAAAAAATGCTCTAGTACAACAGCACATAAGCACAGGTCCAACCTCGCTCTACCAATTCATCACGGCGTGCCAGATTTGGCAAAGAAGAGATTACGATCCAGAAAGCCCCCGCTACTGACGTCCCAATCGCTGCTGTCGGAAAACTGCGATCCTAATGAAGAATGGAAAGAGAGGAGGGAAGCCAGCATGTAGCCGCACATTTACAACGCACTCTCTACCAATCGGCCAGTTCCAGGGTTCAAAATGAACCGTAAAACCTGGGTATCCCTAAACAGGTTCCGCACAGGATTTGGTAGATGTGCGGACATACTTAATAAATGGGGCAAAATCACTATGCCAGAATGTGATTGCGGCCATGTTCATCAAACAATGCAGCATATTGCATCCGAGTGTTCCCTAAGAGCCTACCAAGGGCCCTGGCACGATATTCTCGAAGCAACGTCAGAAGCCGTAGACTGGTTAAGGAAACTACATATCAATGTTTAATCATAATATTTTAACTATTTGCTCGTATAATTATCGTTGTTTGTCTATATTTTATGAACATTCTATCATATGTGTTGACTCCATATTGCATATGTTTATACACTATTATAATTTGTAATTGCCTTGTATGCCATACGCTAAATAAAAAAAATAAATATGAACGGCAAAAGATAATTGAAGGCACTTTTGACAATACCACTCTTCTGGTACCTAATGACTATTAAACAGAAGGACCTTAATATAAAGAACGAAGTGCACGTTACCTGTCCAATAACTAAAAGCCTTCTATGCTCTGTATGCTGCAAAAGTTGCGAATATGAGGCAGAAGATAAGCATAACCTCGTGGAAATGGAGATTCATAGTAAAAAATGCCTTATGCGTGTTCTCACTGTGAATTTAGAACACCAAACGGAATGACGTTACTGGAGGACAAATATTGGAGTAAAACCAAACGCTTGTTGTATATGCGAGTATAAAACAATTATAAGAAGCAATTTAATTAGCCGTATGCAAATCCATACAGGAGAAAACCTTAATTATATTCTATTTGTCAATATAGAGCAAGAAACAAATACAGATTAGATGGACGTATGAGGACGCACACAGGAGAAAAACCTTTGCTTGTACCGTTTGTGAATGTAGAGCAACAAGCAACCACACATTTGTTGGACATATGAAGAGCCATAGAGGAGAAAAACCTTATTTTTGCTCTAGTTGCGAGTATAAAGCAGCCGATAGAAGTAATTTAGGTAGACACATGAAGATTAATACAGGACAAAAACGTTAGCCTTGCTCCAATTGTGATTATAGAGAAAAAAACAAAGCATTAGTTGTACATACGACACGTCATACGGGAGTTAGTTAGGGTTAGTGTAAAATGGCTGATAGAAGTAATTTAGTTAGGCATATGATAATTCATACAGTAGAATAGATCTGTGAATGTAGAGCATTAAAGAGGTGAATACCTACTTGTGACGACACATAAAATGAGCTTAATTGAATACCTGAATATACGTAAATACGAAAAACTGTGCGCATGTAATGTTTCAATTTAACGAATACTGCCTACTTGAACCTATGAGAAATACACTAAGAACCTTTTCTTACACTATTTGTAAAAAATAATGGGCTACAGACTCAATGAAATCTTATATAGATGAGCAGGATTGTAAGCAGGTTATAATGAAAATAGAAGTGACTGGTCTAAACAGGTGGATCACAGACTGATGTTTGCAATTTTGTGCCGCAAATAGTTAAGTTACGACTTTGAAATTCACGTCTATTTAAAACTAAAGTAGAATCCCAAGATTTATTTCCTTACATGGAGCAAATTAAACCTAGCAGTACAACTCTTAATAATTACTTAAATGAAATATATTTATCGTACACTAAATTTCTAGCCCTCATCTACTATCGAGTAGGAACAGTTGCTTCTTTCCTCGCCGCATCTTGTAACAGCTGTGTGTCTACTTCATCTGCAGGTAACTGTACGTAGCGCACCACCGATCCTCTAATAAAACAGTTTTTGACCGAAAGCTGCGAACAGGTTGCTCGTTAATACATAGACGAACAATGCTTATTACATTCTTACCATGTGTGGGTATTTTTCTGCGTCGGTTACGCTAATATCGGTTAATTTTATGTTGAGATACTGATCTACCGAGTGGAGAGTTCCACAAATACTGAAATTATGAAAATTAGGGGCTGAGCGGTAATTTTTGAGGTTAGAATTACCTTAGGTCATTTTTAAGCTCCACCACGACGTCTTTGCCTACCAAGGACTTGAAAAAGGAGTAGAAGAGCTAAAATATGTATCATTAGTTGTACAGTAGATTAATAAACTCTCAATTACCATTTTTGCTGCAGAAGAGGTTACAAACGCATTCAAAACGTTGCTTGTTGCAGTGTTGCCAAACGTTCAACAGTGGACAGAAATCTGTACATTTTTGGATACCGAATATCTGATTTATATCTATTTAACTTTAATTAAGGCTTTAATTGTTTTAAATAACAGAAATTGTAGTAAGTTATTTCCGCGATTACAAAGTTGAAGTTATAAGCTTAAAATGTTGAAATAATTGGCAACAATTGTGTAGGCTAAGTTATACAAAAGGGTATTTTTGGTAATATGCTTTGGTGACGATTTGAGACAAAAGTTACAGTACCATTTTCGATATGTAATTGATAGTAAATACTTACTTTACTAAATGTATGATTGTATAATAATCTGTATTTAATTACGTAGTCCTAAGTGAATTATCAGTACCTACTATAATATATTTTATATGACACCGTCCATTGTGTTTAAGTTTTGCACATAACCTCATCATATTTTGAATTTGACGCCTTAGAATTACAGAACGTTAAAGCAGCAAAATGAATATAACTAAAGATATAATCAGCTTTAGCAGAAAGAACAGTAAAGAAACCCTAACGCCTCACAGATTAACGCTGGCGGTGTTAATCAATGAGTTCTTCAAGTGTCGAGAGTCTGGTAAGTGTGACAGCAGCAACAGTCCCTAATTGCAGCTACTAATTGCCACTTCCAGATGCACATCAGGAGCTGTCGAAGAGGCACATCAGAGACTTCTGCATTTTAGTTCTGAAATTAATCCAGAGCCCCGATTTAACACTGGAAGAATTGCGGGATGTTTTGGCAAGTGGGAAATATTTAATTCATGAGCCACTAATCACAAGTTTCAATGAAACCCTCAGCCAGTTAAATGCCGAAGGCACAGGGTATTTGTTAAATTTGATGGGAAACATAGGGAAGCTGATTCTGAGAGATTCGGACACAGTTGTCAATAAGTTGCTTGCGCAAGTTAATAAAAAGAGTGTGATAGGTAATTTTTGTTAATTTTCTTTAGACTTTACCGTATACAGGATTATTCAATTTATTTTCTGAATATTAGCATGATGATGAGCAACTGTGCTGTAATGTAATCATGTTCGTAATCGTTTTCAAATTCCTTAAGGTGCGTAGTACTGACTTGAGTATTGGTTTAATCAGTACCAGTCCAAATTTGCATGTGCGTACGAACAAGACCTATTGTGTAATTGTTTAAATTTTTGCGAATGAACGTGTGTGCGCGTAAGCCGTTCGTGCACGTGAAAATGCTCAAGTCAGTACCCAGCTTAATGGTGAGAATTTGAAATTAAATAAGCCTGTATGGTCGTAATAAATTGCGTGTTCAAAAGTTATAGCAATTTTTTTAATGTTTTCAACCAAATTTAATCTACTCTATTTTCTAGGTTATTATCTTCGTAGATTGCTTATAAATTTTGATAAACTAACGTTTTCTGAAGTGACTGCTGTGATGAAAGCGTTTCAAAGATATTATACTGCAGAGGATTCTCAAACCAGAGCCAATGTGGACCGAAAACTCGACGTATTTCGTTTGGAAGACTGGTAAAGTCCTTGTATCACTAATCTTTATTATTTGATTATATTTTAATTGATGTTTTTGTTTTCTGTTTTTTTTTTGAGACCAGTTTGACTTACTTTTTTCTTTTTAAGAAATTTAAAACTTCTCTTGTCATTTATAACAATTAGAGTCCGTCAAAATATTTCCTTCTTTTTTCAAAATATAGCAAACCAAAATGGCATTTATTTTTTCAAAATATGGCATATAAAATGGTATTTATTTCAAAAAGTTGAAACTTTAGAAAAGTGATCTGATAAGAACGACGGACACAAGGCAAATGAGTGGGACGTAGGTATCCGAGGTGCATTGAAAGGAAGGGGGAGAGCGCGGGGTTGTTGTTGATGAGTGGACGTAACGGGATATTTACCTGAGCGTTGAGGCCCGCTACGAGCGGTTACCCCCGCCCCGGGTCATTGACCTTAGTACCTAGCACTCACCAAAACTTCTGCATGTTTATTTTGAAATTTGTAAGCCCCTTTGTTGTGAATTAGCCACATAATGCTGATTTTGATTGAAATATAGCATTAAAATATGGCATTTATTCAAAATATAGCATTTATCACGAAAAGAGGCATTTTATAGCATTTATGGCACCAACAAATGTGTTCATTCCACCCCTTACTACTTGAAACAACTAAATACGAAATCTGGCCCTAAAGGGGCCTACAGTAAGAAACATGGCGAAATGGCATTTGACGGACTCTAATAATATCACAAACAAAATGATTGCAGCTTAGATTATCAGCCGTAAGTGGCGTTCTTATCAAAAATAATGTTCGTGTAGCAGAAATTTACCAAAACTTGTATCACCTCGACAGTGTCACACTTCAAACTGTTTAATTTGTTATTCAGTCCATGTTCTAATGTAAAAAGGGTCTTTCCCAAGAATAAGCTGTTGTATTTGGTTGAATTACAAGGTTCAACTACAGCTTAGTATAGTCGAGTTCCCGAATAAAATGTCTTATACTGACTAGCACCAATGCTGTCTACCGGTGAGTGGTTTTTGTATAGTATTCGGAAATCAAGTAAAAGTTAATACAAGATAGTTATTTTACTGTAGGTACTTAATTCCCGAAACACTATATTATAAGCTCCTTCATGGGGTGTTAGTGCCTCACCATTATTATTATTATTATTATTTTGTTATTTAGCAGATAAGTTTTGAAAGATTTTGCTTTTTTTTATGAAAACTGATTTGCTTCACTCTGCAAAATGAGGTGAAGTGGACCAGTCGTTGTCCACTTTAAACTATCAATCTACTTTTTAAATAAACATCTACATAATTTCGGCGAAATAAAACAGTAAAAAACAACGCAACTTAGTAGAACTAAAATAATTATTTTTAGATACAATTAAAACAAAATCACATTCAGTCGTATATAATTTTGTAAAAAGTGACAATTAGGAACTTTAGAATACAAACAACTAAAAATAAATGCATATATATGTGTAGACATAAAAATCTGGTGTGATACACGCACACAACTTCCTTTTACAGTGATCTTATAAGCCTCTTATAGCCAAAAATTTGATTTTAAATTTTTAAGCGTTTGTCAAAAATTTTAAAAAATTACATATTTTACAAAAACGGTACAAAATAGAGTGTTAGTTCAAGCGACAAATTTTCTCTAGAATTTTAAGCTGAATTCAAAAATTTAATAATATACCGGGTGTTCTATTTAAAATAGGAGTTAATAAAAAAAATAAAAAAAACAAAAGAAACCCATTTTAGAAGTATTCAACTGGAAAATCACCTATCTCACATCAATACACATTAAAAATGTAATAAAAATGTAAAGTTTGAAAAAAATCGTTAGAGCCGTTTTTGAAAATATTGAAAAAAACTGAAAAATCACAAGAGTAAACAGCTACTTCCGGTTATGCGATTTTCTTCAAAAGCTTGCTGTCTCATCTACATAGTACACAAAACTTATATATGAAGTTTCAACGCCATACCTCTTTCCGTTTTTGAGATATTCTGTTCACAGACACACACAGACAGCCAGACCAATGAAAACAATATGTTTTTTGGGATCAGGGGACTCTAAAACGTGAAGATCTGTTGAAAACTCAATTTCTCATTTTTGGGGTGAATCCAATACCTCCTTTATTGTAAAAGGAAGTAAAAAGGAACTAAAACCATCAAATTATTTGCAGTAGAAATGTATGGAACATACAAAAAACCAAATAAAAATCTGTCAAGGAAAAGTCGGAAATGTTTTGAAAAATATATCTGTTTCTTCGGGTCAGTTTGCCTTGCCCTTTTTTTATAATTTGTTCTTATTTAAACCTTATAAAGTCAAGATTTTTTCTTATGTTCTAAGCGGGGTACATTTGTATCCCAGTCATTTGTGGCGTATTGTAAGACAATTTTGGTGCAAATTTTATTTAGATAGGCTCATGCAAGGAGCTTTAACCGTGTGCTGTCTAAGAACTTTAAGAATACTGTAGACTACTATTACTTAAAACTATGAACGCTAAAAGAAATTTTGCATGAAAATATTGACCAAACACTGACCATGTGGTACATTTGTACCTCTCTTTGGCATTATAAAGGTTCTTTACGGCCTTAGAATTAGGGCGACGATCCGGTAAACGAGCTAAAGGTGTTAAATATTGAAGCGCCACCACGTTCTGATGAAATTGGGGAAAATCAACAACACAGGTGAACTCACTCTGAAAGTGGAAGTAAATGATTCACCTTTTCACTTCTGGCTTGGCAAAGCTTGAGACGGCGAACAGCTAAGTGGAACTTACCTTTAGTTGCATTATCTTACAATCGTCTGAATTCCTGTACATCGAAACAAAACACAATATGCATGCAAACATCAATGAAAAACATATATATTTAACAGTGAACTCTATTGATATAGAAAATATGTATAGGTGACAATGAACGTTACAATAATTACTTATTACGGTTGAAAATATACGAAAAGGTTAGTCAGGTTAAATACACAATGTTTAAACTAAACACAGGTAACGAAAATGACAACAGTTGACGTGACAACATCCAAAACAGTAATAACAGCGTACATAAATCAAACAGGTAGAGACACTCAGCGTCGGTTCCTTTGATGTCAAAATTTTGATTTGAATGACCTCGAACGGCTTGTGGGGGTAGTTTCCGGTATTACCAAGAGATGGCACCACTACTTTACCACATCAGGATTGGTAGCAGAGCCAGTAACTGCCCAGGTAGCACAAACATGTTGGGCCAACATTGGCTTTCCATTATTGGCTGTATATTGGAAATGTAACGCTTTGTTAAATTGGTAAGACATTCGTAACAAATGTTTAACCAACATACCACTTGCTATGTAGGTAAGACAGATGATGCCTATGTTGGATATATGTTGGCAGCCAATGTTTAACCAACATATCAATTACTATGTAGGCGAGACAGATGCAGTTTATATTGGATACATGTTGACAGCCAATGTTTAACCAACATATGATTTACTATGTAGGTGAGATAATTGCAACTTATATTGGATACATGTTGGCAGCCAATGTTTAACCAACATACCATTTACTATGCAGGCGAGACAGATGCCGCTTATATTGGATACATGTTGACAGCCAATGTTTAACCAACATATGATTTACTATGCAGGTGAGACAATTGCAGCTTTTATTGGATACATGTTGGCAGCCAATGTTTAAGCAGCATTCTCTTTACTATGCAGGTATGACAATTATAACTTATTATATTGGACGTATGTGGCTGCCAATCGTTAATCAACATATTATGTTGATTAACGATGGGCTGCCAACAGTCGTTTAATATAAGTTATAATTGTCATACCTGCATAGTAAAGAGAATGCTGGTTAAACATTGACTGCCAGCATATATCCAATATAAGCTGCATCTGTCTCGCCTACATAGTAAATGTGCATATCATGCATTACTATTTATTTAAGACAATGACAGTTACAAGAGTATTTTCAATAATATTTATTTGAGTGAAAGTTTTTTAACAATAATAATAATAACACTAATAATAATAAACAAAATAATAATAATACACAATAGAAGATATACAGAAACGCATTTAAGATACATAATTAATAATATTTACAGAGTATACCGGGTGTCAACGAATTTATTAGACAAGTCATATTTTCTAGAGTATTAGGTTTATTAAAATGAGATTTGGTATAGGTAAATGGTATAGGGAGAGGAGAGTTTTCGCATATTTTTCACTTTCCGGTCACTTCCGGTTTCACCGGAAATGGCTCCGATTTCGAATTTTTAAATGGAATACCCTGTATATTTTTGCATATTTGGATTTCTGAGACAATTTTGGATCAGAATGTGACATTTTAAAAAGTTTTTAAGCCTACTTGATTTTTTTAGAGCCACTTTTAATATGGCATCTAGGTGGCCATGATCAGACGCAAACTAATCTAAAGACCTCAGGTGATGTCAGAAAATTACAATCGCAAAGTTTTAGTGATTAGTATGATAGATAGGAATAAGACAAGTTGGCAAAAGCACGTTTTCTTGTTTAACTATTTTTTTTCAAATGGCGACCCTTTTTTGACAAGCACTTTCCGAAAAGAGGATTTTTTGGCGAATCTAACGATACTAATTTATTTGCGATTGGATTAAAAATAAGCTCATAAGTTAAATATTTCTAAGCAAAATACTGGATAATAATTTATTTACTTTTGCCAAGTGTGCCATGGATAAGTTTTTAAAATGTCACATGCTGATCCAAAATTATCTCAGAAATCCAAATATGCAAAAATATACAGGGTGTTTCATTTAAAAATTCGAAATGGGAGCCATTTCCGGTGAAACCGAAAGTTACCGGAAATTGAAAAATATGCGAAAACTCTCCTCTCCCTATACCATTTACCTATACCAAATCTCATTTTGATACACCTAATACTCTAGAAGTTATGACTTGTCTAATAAATTCGTTGACACCCGGTATATGAGCTTATATCTATAAAATTTCCTAATAATAATAATAATAATAATAAAAATAATAATAAAAAAACTCCCAATACAAGATATACAGCCTCTTGCAAGTTAAGTGCTCACTATTTTTAACTTTGTTAGTATTGGAGCTACGAGGTCGATTAACTTAACAAAAGTATGTAATTTTTTACGCTGATTACGACTATTACGAGATATTCTTAAAACAAAATTTTTTAAATGAAATACCCTGTATATTATGACATATTTTGATAAAGAATTACATTTTTTAATAAAAAATGTTCAAATACACCATATGACTAAAGTTGGAAACAAAGAATAAGCATCGTGTTCTAGGATTTATAACATCATGCCTATCCATGAAAACTAGTTTTTGTGGATATACAGAAAATGGATTCCCGATATTGCAATGGCGGTTTTTCTTGCTATTAAACATTTCAGAGTTAGAAAAAAGTTGTTTATTACCCGAAAGAAAATGCTGAAAATTGCTGAGTAACAATAATATATAAAAAATATTATTATTATTATTATTAATAATAATAATAATAGTATCAGTCACTGGCATAACTCCACAATGGTTTATACAAGGCCTACAAACACTCAATGTACCCCATATATACACACATCTACCCAAAAATAAGTCCTTTCGAACACTTAAATTTTGTAAATCTATAAAACAAATTATGACCTGAAGATTAACTTTAATAATATGTAGCCCGGTAATCTAATATAGAACCCGTGAAAAAATTAATAATACATAATTCAAAATAAAATACACAAGATGACAGACTCACTTAAACCACCTAATTTATACAGATTATATAATATATCTGCGGGATTCATAATTAGTGAATAAAACCTCAGGCATAAAGAACACAGAAAGTTTATATCAATATGTGGATTTAACCAAATGGTTATCGAGATACAAGGTGTTGAAATTTTCTCATATTTTTAATTGGAAACAGACATTAATTTTATTTGTTCCAACACGGTACATTTGTAAATTTGAAATAGCAGGATAACTGTTAACTTGCCCCCTTCTTTTTTTTTTTGAAAATTTAATATACATATCAAAAATGCACACAGAAAATTCTCTGAAAATTTAATGAACATCCCTCCCTCCTATTCAGAAAAAATCAGTACGGTGTATAATAAATAAAAAGGAAATTCCAACACCTCGTATCTCGGTAACCTATTGGTTAAGTAGATATGTTCATTGTTCATCCATAAGTCTTCTCTTTTTTTGCATCAGGAATTTACTGTTTCAATTTGGTTCACTAATTATGAATCCGCCTGTAAAATTTCTAAAATAAAACAATATAAAGTAAAATCCACAAAATCTGGCACTTAAGATTAAGATTATTAGTATTTACACACTACATTTAAACTAATACGAGTATATACCTACATAATATTCAGATTCGTTTTTCGGCGTTTTCTTCCCCCGTCCCTGTCTTTGGCCGTGCGCAAGAAGGTGTCTACTCTATCTTTGAACTCGGATTTCGTAGTATTAGGGAACCTTCGTCGAATCGCTCCTGTAATAAATAACGAAATTATTATATGATTTATCACGAAATCTGCATTGTCATAGAAAGCCAATGAATTCCGCATACCTTAAGTACAAAAAGAACCATGTTTTTTTAATCATAGGTACAGTTCTGAATTTTCATGAAACAAAAAAGTGATTTTTTTTCAAAATACGTATGCGTTTTTAGAATAAATATTGTTTTAAAAGTATCTAAGCAAATCTTACCCGTCAACGCAGCCCGCCGTGTAGTTTTTCTTGGCCAGAGTAAAATCGTTAATTTGTGGTTGTCGGTTCTTCAAAATTACGCTAATAAAATGTTTGTATATTTTATCCACTTTTCTATGCTTTCGAACTCGACCAGTCATTTTCTTCTACAAACGTTTAATTAGCTAAATTATATAGGTATAGAGAAAAATGGGTTCAACTTACCTTTTTCGCTGCAAACGTGATTAAAAACGATACACTTTACTAGGATGGTAGGAGCTAGGAAGCAAGTACGAACAGTATCTGCATATTCTGCTGCAATGGAACTTGGAAGCGGTTAAACGCCCTTCTTTAGGTTGCTAAACCAAAAACCAACGAACAAATACGCAGTGGCGTACCACGCACTAGACGTTCTCGTAATAACTGCCGCTTTTAAAAACATGACAAAGCTATGTAGATAGAGCTAGAAAATCAGAGGTTAACGTTTTTTACATTAAAGTTTCTAATATTATTTTGTAATCTACAGCTGAAAATATATACAGTGAAATAATTACTACTATAAATTACTTTATACTTCTTCATACTAAAATCTGATTATAAAGATGTGCATTTTCAAAGTTTCGTTTCATTATTTTTTATTTGAATGTCATCCTCCATGCTGCGTCGCTATACCATCCCATCGCCTTTGTAATTCGGGGTTATGTACGTTATGATAACAATTTAAATATACTTCCCGCTTTTATGCGTGTCTGTTACCGAAAAAAAAAAACTTAAGTGGTGTTTAAAAAATAGGTAATAACTTGTAGTGGAGTTAAACTTTTCTTTTTCTGACAAAGTAGTGAAGAACGCTTATTGCTTCATTCAACGGTAGAACTTCGGTAGCCATCGAGCTAAAGTAAACTGAGGCCGTTTTCTCGTTCTCGCTCTCATTTTCGCACCGAGAACGAGAGCGGCGGTAGTGAATCGAGTGTGAGAGCGAGAAGTAGGATGGCCGAGACCGAGAATTTTGACCTAACTATCGCTCTCGGTTTACAAAAAAAAATGCTAAAGCAGTTTTAGAATTTCCATAGAAAACAATTTTAATTATTAGTTTCTTGGTCCACGACAGCTATAAAGTCAACTAAGACCTCTAGTCCTCGATCTCCTAATCGAGAGCGAGGTAGAGAATAGAGCAAGAACTATCATTTCTCGGTCTCGTTCTCGCTCTCGCGAAACACTAAACGCAGCAGCTCGAGTGACATCAAAATAAAAAAAAAACAATAAAAAAAAAGGAAACTGATATAATGTCATCAACTCATCATATTAGCGATTATTTGACCTCAAAAAGAACAATGTTTAAATTAGTTTATGACTATGATGTTACTGTAGGCTATGGATTTTTTATAGAAGATTGAAAAAAACGCTAATATAAATTTTAAAAAGTTCGAAACCAATTTCCTATTTCAATAAATCTAAAACAGAGACAGATAAATGTAGGCATATTAATATTAACAAATTGTACATTAGGTAATACTGTAATTGCTTGGTTTGATATTTCAAAAAATATCGTTCTACTTATAAATATTCTACTAGGAGGAAAACAGCCTGAAAAAATGTTGTTTTGCGATTTAAATACTGCAAAATAGGAAAACATGTTGATTTTTCAAAATTTAATTAGTATTATCACGAGGTTACAGATTACATTACATACGCATTATCAGATATGCAACTATATTTAAAGAAATCAGGCTTATTGTTCAAAGCTATTGCGTACTCATTAATAACGGCAAATAAATGAAGCTAAATATTCAAATAAAAAGTAATGATATTCCCGGCTGAATGATATAATATAGCGCCGCCACTGAATTGTCAGGTATAATAAGCAAAGCTATTATGTAGTTGTAGGTACCGGTCCTTTGCATTTCCTGGTACTGAATGCCACATTTACCTGCTCTTTCTAACAATGGAAAATTCCGTATCTGCTACGAAGCAACCTGTTTTAATGTTTTATTACAGCATCCTCTGAAATTATTTTTGCGATTTTCATTATTTGTACCAAATTTTATGATGAATCAATACCAATACCAGAGAATTAATAAGTGTATAAAAAATCTGAAAATATTTAAGAGGTTTCATAATAAAAAAGTTTAACAGCCAAAACCGTAAAAAGTGTGTCTCAAATGGTGATTTTATTCCACAATTTAGTGCTTAATTTGAATTAGAAAGTCAACCTTATTTTGGAAAAATTGATATTTCGAGAAGTTTTCGAACATAAATATAATTATTTTTTAATCAATCAACCACTGAGTGCCAAAAAATCCCGCAAAGAAGAGATCGTGGATAACAAAATCTTATTATTCAAACCGTGAACGAGATTTACAGGAAACGTTCTTTACAACATTAATTTCATTACGCTATTAATTACACATAGTAAATCTAAAGCTATGTAAACCGCGTCGTGTTTCGGCACCAAAATAACACGAACTGGCTCAGCTTAAAAAATATAATCCAAATTTGCTTTCGTGAGGCGGTATTCAACTTGAAAGATTTTGGGAATAATAATAGCTATTTGTGTAACCACAGTAATGAAAAGTGCATTTTTGAGTTTTAATGCTTATATTCGATTTTTTTCTTATTTCTAGATATCTTTTATATTAGGGATGAGGCTGTTCAAACAAATTTCTTATTTATAATTCACGCTGTGTGTATGTAATGCTAATAAAGGAATGTAATATTTTTGGTTTTTATGCTTTTTTAAAGTTTATTATTTAAAATTGTATTTTTGTTTCTTTTGTACATCGAAGCCAAGGAGAAATATAAAAGTTATGAACACCAAAGCTCAAAGCAGGCTATTTTTGCGGTGCTACGTTATTATAGTTTTGAACCCAATAATCTTTTCTAAAGTAATAGCAGGCTTTTTTAGCATCAAAAATGCGGTAATAGCATTTTTGTCAGGTAAATAAATTTCTCTTAAAGATCACAATGAGTTTTCGTACGTAACTGTGGAGAATAATAAATGAATTTGCTGTCCATAAATCTTTGCGTGCTTCACAAATGCTTAATATAGAATCTTTAAACTTTAGAGTTCGAACACAAACTACCGATTTTAAAACACGATTTTCTTTCACTGTCCGTATAATAATCTCGCCAGAAAATAGGCAGTTTTTTTAAAAATTAAATGGTAAGGGTAAGTCAGAACATAGAACGTGATTACTGCTTAGATCGTCGATAGTATTATTTACCTTTGTTTTGATTTTAAATCTATTAAAGTTTGTAAAACACGGCGAGATGGGGAATGAACTTTTACGAGAGAAGTGGGACTAGAAATAAATAAGCCACGTATTTTATCACTCGGTAATTTATTTGCACTATAATAATTCTTTCCATTTCCCGAGAGTTAGTTGTACACACTCTGTGACGTCGTTAATAATCTCTGAGCAGAGACAATTGTACCAAAATATACTTGTATTTGAATAAAAAATGGAGTTCGCAATTTCCTATTTCAGTAGCATAACTAAGTGCGTTAATTGTGTTCGTGATACACTGCCTAACAAATATCTTTTTAGTGCTGTTTTTCGAATATTGACTAAATATTAGATTTTAGTAAGAATTCATGGTTTTATTTAGAATACAGGTTTTATATTTTTTACACATAGGCCAACAAATATCATATTATCGCTGTATTTAAAATGTTGGTTAAACACTGCATTTAAGTTATAATATAACTCATCGTTTTACATAGAATATTGGCTTTATATTGATTAGGCGTTGGTCAACAAATATAATTGTATTGTCCCAATTCGAGTGTTGGTTAAATATTGTGGGTAACCATTGTTTTTTTTAGAATGATGCCATTATATTAGTTAAACATTGGTTAACCAATATCATTTTACTGTTGTATTTCGAATGTCGGTCGAATATAGCATTTAAATAGGTAGCCAGCATTTTATTTAGAATGATTGTTCTATATTGGTTAAACATTGGCTAGCGAATATCATTTTACTGTTGTATTTTGAATGTTGGTTGAATATAAGATTCAAGTAGGTAATCACCATTTTATTCAGAATAATGGTTTTCTATTGGTTAAACATTGGCCAACCAATATCATTTTACTATCGTTATTCGAATGCTGGTCAAATATTGGCTTTAAATCGGAATCTTTAATTTTATTTAGAATGTTGGTTTTATGATGGTGAAACTTTGGCTAGCTAATATCATCCTACTGTCGAATTTACAATGTCTATTCAATGTTGGATTTAAATCGGATCTCCAACAACAGATATAAGACATCCGACCAATGCATTGCCAACATGTTTAAGTAAATGTTGTAGAGCCAATATTGGTGTAACATATAAAAGACATATACTGTACGATGAAATGTTGAGCCAATGAAAGACATTTATTTAACATTTGACCAATATTGGTACAATGTCTTGTGCTACTTGGGTGGCTCTGGTAGAACTTTATTCTGCCATCTGGTTGTCAAGCTTAGAAATACCTTCTAAGTCACTGTCCCAGGCACTCTAGACAGGTTTCAACATTTGGCATGAGTGTCTCTACTTGTTTGATGTATGTACGCTGGTAATAACTTCAAGTTTTCCACAAAATAACTACGTTACGGCGATCAAAGTTAACAACAATTACTCAAATAGTGACACAATGGCAATGATTACTTGAACTCACAACGCAAAACGGCATACAGACATTAAAACTTGACGGTAAAGGCTAAAAATTAACTTTTAGGCGGAAGTTACTGTTCAAAACCTTATAATTTAAATAAACAATGGCATGGCGGCCAAGACGACACTTCGAAATCACTTCACTCTAAAGTTATATGCGTTACAACTGCTATCAACTAACAGATGCCTGGTAGTTCAGATACTCTATATTGATGTCCAGCTCAAACTGCAGGCCGTATCCCAGCTTTTGCCACGAAATACGGGAAAGAACTACTGGAAACCACATAGTTATGATATTCGAGCGTGTGTGAGCGGTATTACATCTTCAGCGGGTTAATTGGATGAAGCCCGTGCAACAAGCAGATTCGGTACGACATTCAGGACTTCATTCCAATGGCAAGTTTAGCACACGGTTGAGGTTTGCACTTAAAATCCGCTTTAACAGCGTTATTGCAAGTGCTTGGCTCCACGGTACGGAAAAACTCGGCTAAACGTTCACCAGAACATCACTATTACACAGGGCTCGACGACAGGAACAATGTAATTTTCCTAATTTGGCTTACAAGAACAACCAACACCTCTGAACAATCTGAGTGCCGGCCATTGAGTGCCGCTCCGCGCTAAGATGCCAGAAACCAAATGAAGAAGCTCAAGTGTGACTTAAGATCATTCTTTGTTCAACTTATAGAATAGGGTTGCCACGAGATGAAATGATGAAACATAATTTTGCTTAAAAAAGGGAATCACAGGTAGGCCAGCAACCGCCTCGATTCCGACAAGGACTAATTAAAACGCGATAAGAGCAAATGGCGTCACCAGACGGGAACGAAGCTAAATGTAGAACAAGCACAAGTGAAATGAATTGAAGATCTTAAAATAAGTCGAGAAACGCTACTGTTTTAAGTGAAATTAGATTTGGGAACACGACTGAACTTGTAATCTGCACGTAAATGAACCGAGAAAAGTACAGATACCAATGCAGAAAAATGCCGAAAAGTGCTAATTTCAAAAATTGTTCTTACATGTTTTTCGTATTTCTTTCATAGCACATTTACTGTCTATTCACTATCTAACTGCAATAAACAGCCGATCTCTCTTATTATTACAAAATGTAACAATAAGAAAATCACCAATCTCAAAGTAATTTGTTTTTTGTTGCTCAACAAATGATCCTGGTAATTGGATATCTGAAGAAGTGCATGGAGTTAATTCCAATAACTTTAGTTCTTCAGTAATGCCTTGTTCTTCATTTTCGTCATCTCGCTCTGCGCCTATTTTGGGTCTACTTTGTTCTGGTTCTATTAATGTTGGTAAGAGATCAACATCAGTCACTGAAACTCTTTTTCCTGCTGACGCATTTAACTTTTTGCGTCTTTTTGGAGCCTCTTCTTCTCCTGATCTCATTTGACTAAGATGGACTATGATCAGCTCGGACCAAGCTGTTTCCACTTGCTGTGTAGCGTCTGGTTGTTCATAGTCTTGAGGCGAACAATTTATAAAAAAATTGATTGGGATTAAAATGTACCTGGCTTGAGAATTGTCTTTGTTTTGCACACCAGTTTTGTTTACTCCTATTTAATAATGGGTACTATTAAAACTGAGCACCAAAGAAACATTGATTTGATGTGCAAATGTATTTTTTTTGCCACCAAAAATAATATGAGAGTATCAAACATGGAAATAAAATAAATAATATTTTCCCACCAATTAATGGTAAGTTTGTGTGAAATATATGTTAATTAGTGAAAAGTGAAGGTATACAGGGTGATTTATAACATGTGTACCAAACGGTAACCAGTGGTGGAGGGGGGGGATTTGCTTTTGTTTCTGAGCTTTAGCGATTTTGCATTTTCTTTTACGTAAGTCACTAGTATGAATGCTATTGGAAGATGTGTAATTTAGGGAAAGCCAATCAAACATCAAAGGTTTAAATTAGGTACAGTTCAACTGGTACTGTCACACAGATTCAAATCCGGTAATGCAATCAATATTTTAACAGAAAGGTGCTAACATATGGATTAAATAATGTTTGAATTAGTAAAGGTAGTTGTTTGGTCATATCAGAGTTCAAGTCATTGATATTAGATAGGTAACAATCAGAATAAACTATAAGATAGTTTGAATAAAGGTGAAAGACAAAAGTCGAATAATTATTTGAAAAAGTCACTTAAAATTTCAAATTAATATAAATAAACTGTATTGAAATGTAATCCAGGAGTGTTAGTTTTAAAAAAATGTATGAATAGATATTACTATGGTGAATAGTCATTTTTAAAGTAACAAAAATTTTGATTCTAAAAAAATGTACATGTAATTTCGATAAAAGATAAAATTGAGAATAAACCGTATTAAAACATGAATTTATAATTTAAAATGTATAAATGTGTATAAGCGACGACTATAATAATAAATAAATACAAAATAAATAATTTAAATAAACTATATAAGATCTACGAATAGACTACTAGACAAGGAATTGAAGGAGTGGTATTACAAGAAGAAAGTGAACAGCAACAATAAACAAAATAACCTTTATGGATTGGTAAAATTTGAGTTGGATTTGCACAAACTGCATAAGAGTCACTATTGGGTATCCGGTTTGATTTGGATAAAAATGTGGAGTCACTGTCAGGCGAATACAACTACACTTAGATGGGATTTGGATGTGCACTGCATGGGAATATCCAGTTGGATTTGGATGAGCCGCATTGAACATATTATTAGCGGTCATTTTACCATCACCTGTTTAATTTGGATAAAAGCTGCAACTGAGTTTGATTTTAAGGTGGAATGCATCGAGCTTCTTGTTTGAGGTCAGAAATATCCTGTTTGATTTGAATAAAGGGCATTGCAGTCACTGGTGGATAGTCACATCTACACCTGAGTTGGACTTTGAGGCAGTTGATGTATGGAAGCTTATTCGTATTGTGGTAGTTTGGATTGCTGACAGTGTTGGTGTCTACATTGGAGCTACATTAGGAGCAATTAATAATAACGGCTGTTGCAATTTACTTCATTTTTCATACCTTTTACATTGACAGTTGTAGATCTGTAATTTTTGAAATAATTCTCATAGTACTAATTAACTATCAAGTATAACAATTTTGATAAGCAACACAATAGCAATTATTCATTATATGAATATAATAATTATTTGTCATATTTTATAAAGCAAGAACCTAACCTGATTTAAGAGTGATTGTTCTACCGGAGCTAGAAAAATAAATAAAACTCGTAGTAAACAAATTGGAGGAAGGGCGTATTTTACATAAGTTCATCTTGTTTTAAATTTATTTCAATCTAGCAATATAAATATATAACAGTATATATTGTTACCGTTTATTTTCAAGCATTGTGTTTGCATTTAAAATTTTTGCTTCTGTTACTTGTAAAGGCAGTAGCAAACTGTAATTTTTAACATTTATTATATTAGAAACGTGAAAAATATATATCTCATTTAACATAGGTATTCGAACAGAGACCAATGGTCCAGACGTCAGGCTGAATTGTTCATAGCTTCCCAAGCAGCTCTCTTAAACAGCAACGAAGAGAAGGCCTTCAGTCCCAAAGATTTAGGCAAACATATCAAGAATTTACTGAAAGCCAACCCGGATCTAGCTGAAGCTGTAAGAATGTGATGCAGGCAAGTGTATGGGGAGAAAGTAATGGAACTGTTCTTTTAGCATTTTTTAAACTATTTAAACTATCTGCGTGTAAAGGAATTCTGTGGGGCTGTGAGTAGTTTGTACCATTGTTTTGACAGAAGTGGTTTGGTGGATTCTAAGGGAAACGTGGATGAAAAAAGCAAGGGCTTTAGGTTTGCTGCTCTCAACCTAGCTGTTTTGCATTTTCACTTTGGACATAGGTATGTGCTTAAATTTCTTACTTAAATTGGGTTATTACATTATACATATTAATAAAAGTTATCATCTAATCTGTCTTGTTGATAAAAATCAGCATTTTAAAAAAAACATCGAAAGCCTAAAACATGCTCAGATCAGAACGCTATAATACACAAAATGTTTTTAACAACGTATGGGAAATTTTAATTGCTGTCAGTTAAATTATGGAAGTTGCTGTGCATGCAACCGCTCTACATCTGTATGGTGGCAGGCGTGTTTAGAAATATTATATTTTACAGGCGATATTAAAGTTAAATTTGTATGTGCCAAAAGGTTTAGATAGAAAAAAATTAAATCTGGCTAATTGCATGATGCTTTTGAAAATTTTTACCTTAAACGACATGTACTATCGCATAATACCATCGTACTTAGGTGCTTTTCTGATCCCAAATTCACATCTTAACTTTCTTTGAACACATGACACTTTGGAATTGTTCACATCACAAAACACACTGCACACTCTGCTGGATTGTAGGTACCATTTGGTTGACTCTTCACGTTTTTAGACAAGTATTGGCTCAGCTAACTAGATCATGTAAAACTCCTGTCTTTTGTGCATATAATACAGTTCCTTCAGAAACGATCGAACGTTTTTGAGGGATCATTATTTTGGAGTCAATTATTTTAACTATTTGATATTGGCTACATGTGCAGTGTTATATTTTGACGTTGAAATTTATCATTGGCGTTCGTTCGTTGTGCTTTTAGGTGTTGTTCGAAGTTTACAGCCAGTTTCAGTTATTGTTCTGTGGTTTCAGCGTACTATTCTTTTGCTTCACTTCTCTAATTAACGTATTTGAGTTTGGTGTAAGTATACACACTAGTTAACAAATTTCAGGTTTTGAGGTTATTTTATTATTTTAGATTACAAATTATAAACATGCCGTTCACACCTGAACAAGATGCTTTTATTTTAATGGCTCACTTTTGCAGTGGAATCGGAAATCAGGATGGTTCATGGTCATATTCAATCGAGTCATGCATTGAACAATTTACTGAGTCGTTTCCAGGTGTGCAAATCAATTATAAGGCTTTTGTCCACCATAAGCGGATTATTATTCACTGTTTCAAAGACAAACACTATCTGTAAAGGCAAATCAAAAGGTCTGTTTTAATTGAAGAAAAGGTAGCTGACAATAATCGAATGCAACTAATCCCGCACAAATCGGTTTCCACATTGGCTGATTGTAAGGTAAACGTCGTTAAATCTATTTGCATTGTGTCTAATTACAATAATTACTCTTTCAGATAAAATTCTAGATATACATGTGTTTTGGGTAACAGCAGCTCTCCTTAGCTGCCGTAAGTGTGTTCTCATGAGTTGACTAAGTGATACCAGATATTTCTATAATGACATCATCTTCAGCAATTAGTTTAGATGGTATTTTAATTGCATCCTCTTCTACTGTAATGAACTAATGTACAAAGTCAAGAATCACTTGCAAACACTGCTGATCTTTGAAATACCCAATTAGCCAATGTGGAAACTGATTTGTGCGGGCTTAGTTGCATTCGATTATAATCGAATGCAAAGGCAAATCGAGAGGCAGACCTTTACAGATGCAGTGTTTGCCTTTGAAATGGTGATTAATAATTCGCTTATGTTAAGCAAAAGCTTCGTAATTGATTTGCACACGTGGAAACGCTTCAGTAAATTGTTCGATGCAGAACTCGGTTGAATATGACCATGAACCATCCTGATTTTGGGTTTCACTGCGAAAGTGAGCCATTAAAATAACAGCATCTTGTTCAGGTGTGAATGGCATGTTTACAATTTGTAATCTAAAATAAGAAAATAACCTCAAAACCTGAAATTTGGTAACTAGTGTATATACTTACACCAAACTCAAATACGTTAATTCGCAAAGTGAAGCAAAAGAATAATACACTGAAAATACCCACTGTCACGAAAACTAAAATGTTTACAGTAGTACCAGTAGTAATTTATATGAAAAATAACTGTTTCGTAAAAGTACTCAAACTTTTCAAAATTCTGCAGAGGGTCATAATTTTACATTCCAAATAGCTTTTCTAATATTTTGCTTAATTTAAAACAGAAAAGGTACGTCACCTGAATACACATTTTTTTAGTCTAACGCCAATCTTTTCGACTTGAAACAGTCAAAATATACCTAAAATTAGTTTCATGTCCAGCCACCAATTGCATCAATCCATAGATACACTGTGCCCCAGTTTGTGATTTTCAAAATGTAGACACCTTATTAACACATCTTTTTTTTACAGAGATGAAGCACTAGCTGCTCTAAAAGAAGCTATAATGTTGGCTCAGCAAGCTAATGATAATGTGTGCCTGCAGCATGCTCTGTCGTGGCTTTATTGTCTCACACATACCAATAAGGATAAACTGTTGGAACATTCAATTTTAAAGAGCTTGGACTTGAATTTAACGTACATCGTTTCTCTTGGGATTCAATCATTTGTGCAGTATGCTGGTATTAACGGGGGTACTCCAAAGTATATATTTGAGGTAAGACTTAGAACTGACTTGCTTGTAACACAAGCTACTTTTTAATGCCACGTACAAAGTTATGCAACCCAAAATACTATTTCCAATGTAATCTAGATTCAATAATTTTATTTTTGGTAATTATTTACTGTAGCTTGTAACGCTTAAATTGCAACTTTTGGAAGCGGTTTTGCACTATTTCTATGATTTACGGCCTGCTGAACTCGAATCTGCTGTCGGAAGAGGCGAAAAATGTATATTTTCACCAAGTAAATATCAAACTAAAATGCACCTCAACCCTCAACTAGCACAATTGACATTTACACTGATAGCTAAGTTGCCAACTGTCGTTAAAATACCCTAAACGGTATTGCGCAGCCCAAACGAGTATAAAAGTATAGAGGCCTCTAGTAAATACTTTGGCTAAAATGCAGTATCGTAGACCACTTCTGTCTCATGCCCAGGAGCTATTTTAGATTAGCTGCAGTTTAAGATTTGTGTGTACTTAGTACCCACTGAAAGGTTGTGGTCTACTATACTGCAGTTTTCTCTCATTGTATCTACGAGGGTTGTCCCAAATATAATGCACAGCGCCCTCTAGCTATCTTGCAGTGTAACATAAACAGCTGATCTTGTTCTCAGTTTCTAGCCTGAAGTCTAACGAACACGTTGGTGCCCAGTGTTAGTGGTTTTAGTGAAGTGTAATGATGTCCGAGAGCGATAACGACAGTGAAAACAAATCCTTCGCTCACTCTTTCATTCAGAGCAGATAAGTCAGGAAAACGGACTCCTCGAATCGGTTCCTTGAGTTTTTAAAGTCTGGGGGACTCAAATCTGGTCGAGAAACGTTTCGCCTTCATTGTCATAGCGAGAGAGCAATTCCCGGCAGATGTAGCGCGTAGCATTCTGCTCAGGTGACAGAAAATGAGAAATCCAACGTGCTGCAATCTTTTGTTTTTGCGGAATTTCAGTTATAATGCGGTGAGCACTTGATTTTGAAATATCTGTTGATTCTTCTATCTCTCTCATCGTTATTCGTTGGTCTTCATCAATTACGGTAGAGGCTCAGCCAGAATGGGGATTGTTTTTAATGCGTATACGACCTCCACGGAATCGCTGATGCCATGTTTGTACTGCACTATGATCCACTGTATGCGTACCACACGCTTCGTTTAACGCGGCATGAACTTCGGGCACGGTTTTAACACAAATTGATTCAATCTTAAAGTACGCGCTTTGCTCTAATCTGAATGTGTGATCTTGGATTTGTTTTCATTGTTGCTCTCGGGCATCAATACACTTCACTAAAACCACTAACACTGGGCACCAATGTGTTCATTAGACTTCAGGCTACAAACTGCGAACAAGATCAGCTATTTATGTTACACTGTACGATAGCTAGAGGGCGCTGTGCATTATATTTGGGACAACCCTCGTATTTATTTTAAATCAATGGGTGTCGCGTCTGGTGTTTTTCGAGCTTTAGTAACATATTTGATCTACAGTGTGCGTTGTGTGCGCACCCAAATAAAACGATTTCTTTATGTCATTTCGCCGGTGATTTTCGGGTTTTTCAGAATTTCTCATGGATTTTTGTAAGTTTTGTATTTAAAAGCGCCTTTCCGCCGATTTCTCTGTATTTACGTTTTGTTCTGCATGGCCTTTTCTAGGGATTCCAAAAAAAACCGGTTTTTAGCGTTTCAAGCTACAGTAAACTATTACCTTATTTTTAACAAATGTAATTCAGTAGGGCATGACAAAATATGTGTCATGAAGTTAGGTTATTTTATGTGACAGTTCGATCAATGTCATATATTTGTTTAATGTTAACTACAACGTAAGAAAACATAACAAAGTTATATTTTATGACTACTTCAACACGCTTGAAGACATTTCTTATCTCAAATTTATGAGGTACGAAAATTAAATGACATGTTGGCAACTGTCATATTATCCTCCTAACTAGATTTCTTTCCCATTCGCACAAAAGGTCTTGATGGTATATACTATGGTTGGTCTGATCATTCTGAGTGTTAACACACTATGCAGGGCACTGGCACTTTTGTTTTGGTACCACGCACTACTCTATTCTTGCCTTTATTTCATGGTCTTAATCTTAATTATAATGGGCTGAATTTGCTGTTCGTAAATAATTAAACTGGAGTTGAGTTGCTGCGGGCAAACGAAGTGGTTGTTTTGATGCAAAGGGATCTATTACATGCGGGTTAAATAAATTTGCATATTAGTTTAGTTGAATAAGTACAGTTCTATGAACGTTTTAAATAAAGGTATAAAGGACAGAATGTTCCAAATACAGTGCAAAAGAGCACAATAACAAATCTAAAGGCAAATTATAACATGGATCAATGACATTCAAGATTTGGTGAAATTCACACCAGGAGTTGGAAGTGGAAGAAAAGTAGACACTTAAGTGAACTGCAAGTAGGTAGAAAGGAAGTGCACGAAATGAACCACTAGTCAGTACATTAATTTAGTGAAAGGACAGTTAAATTGTGCAATGTGAGTGACATTAAAAGACAATAATTACAAGATTGAAAGGACAATTTTAATAAATAGGATTTTATTGTGAAAGTAATTAGTTTTAAGCATTTTAATTGTAACAGTACTTAATTTGAATCAATTCAATTTCCGTTTTTTGTATTTCTGATGTGTTTTTGTTTATAACGAATTGGGCATTAAACAATTGAAATAAATTATCTGCAAACCTACTGAATTTGTGTCTCCATTTGAATTAAGTTTTAACATAGTTATAATTAAAATAAAAGAAAAATAATTACACCATTGTGTTAAGTAATTTGTGGAGTACCAGTGAACGTGTGGGCAACGTTTTCCACGATAAAAAGTTTTATCACCAATAGCCAGTTTCTGAACGAGGGTCGTGTCCAGCTCAAGTTTACGAGGTTCGACTACAACAACCAGGGGAGCTAGTCCAGAGCTGACGACTGCCAGGCATCGTGGGGAGCTGCAGCACCAAGGCCAGCATCATCTACATCGCAGGCAGAGACTTCCAGAGAAGATCCAGCGTAGGGCTTCTTTCAGAAGATCGAATCAACCACCTAGAAATTTTAAGGTATCGTAAAAACGTCATTGATAGCTTGAGAAGCCGGAAATGTATGTACCAGCGAGACGGTACCATTTTGAGTAAGCAGCCGGCATATCCTAGTCTCCAGACACATTATTTACCCAATAAATAACCAAATTAGAATTGTGAGGTTATTGGAGCGGATAACATCTGAATTCACCCAAGCCGCGTCCTTTTACGTCATGAAACAAAGAACACTGGAAACAAGAGAGATTAGCCCGCGAAATTACCATAAATTGAATAAATACCTGATAATTTGTTCATAGATTTGCGTTTGAATTCACTGTACACAAAAACGAGCCGCACATTAAATATATTTGTTGATGGATTAAATTTGACAGCGCAGTAAGAGTTTGCGCGTTGCTACTTCTAAATTTCGCAGCCCAGTGGCGTAACACGGGGATTTTTAATTTTGAACAAAGGGGTGAACCTAACCTGATTTGAGTTTTCAATGCCTACCGAAAAATAGAGCTAGCCATAACTCATTAACTTGCGCAATACATAAAGGGCAAAACAGTGATTTGATACGGTTTATTATGTATTTTAATCAGTAAGAATTTGATTTTAAAATAAAAATATGTGTAGGGTATTTATTTGGTAAATTAAATCATAATCATTTAACATAAATCTTTACAATACCTCCACTACCTATCAGTTGTGGTAACCGACTATTAACATGGAAAAAATACTCGAAGAAATTAACAATAAACTAGACAAAATAGATACCAGGAATGCACGGATAGAGAATAAATTAGATAACTGCCAGGCGGAAATAGAACGGCTGACTAAGGAGAACGCCGAAATAAGTATCCGAAAAACAAAATCGGTAGATCAAGAAGAAAAATTTGAAATATTAGAAAAAGAAAATTGTTATTCGAGAAATGCAGGACAAAAAGCAGGAACCAAAATTGAAACTAAAAGAAAAACTACGAGTGTAAATGAGAACAATTGGAATCGAAATTAACATGCAAAATGAAATCTACGAGGTCAAAAGATTGAAAAGGTATGTTATAAACAAATGCTAAACGCAGCAAAGAAATTTAACGATGCTGGAATCTAGATTACATAAGATTACTCAAAAAAATGAAAGACCAAAGGAAAGAACTACGGGTACATTTAAAACTAGCTAGAGAAAGTGGGAATAGAGCTTTCATTAATTATGATGAATTGATAGTTAATGGAGAGAGCTAGACATTGGACCAGCTAGAAGTAGTGATGTAAAAAACGCGTTTTTAAATCGAATAAAAAACAAAAAAAACCCACAGAAAAGGTTTTTTTTGTTTTTTATTAATTTTCGTAATTGGCGGCACGTTTTGGTAGGTCTGGTTGGCGGCAGGTAAGCAAACAACAAAATTTATACTTATTTTGATTTTACATGCACTTTAAAGTTCAAGAAAACTACAGCACATACTAGACAAATGTTTAATAAACAAAAGTAACATTATTTGTTGTTATTCACTACATTTTAATTCTGAAAAAAGTATTTTAAAAAAAACCAGACCGCATGGTTTTTTTTACAAAAAACGAACGGTTTTTTTTTGGTTGCATCATCATGGTAATTTCTGCATTATTATAATTTCTATATTCACTTTGGCTATGAAATGTAATGCATTGTGTTTCTTTAGAAATATTTGTTTTTTTTTATTATAAATTTTATAATTCACTTTACCTATGAAATGTATTATTTTTATTTAGAAATATCTGCTTTTTTGTTTTTCCAAAGAATATTATTTGTTGTTATTCACTACACTTTAATCCTGAAAAAAACGTATTTAAAAAAAACCAGACCGCTTGGTTTTTTTACAAAAAAAAAACAGTTAAAAAAAACTAACGTTTTTTTTCGTTCCATCACTAGCTAGAAGATAAGGAAACAAATAGAAGTGAAGAACTGGAAGTCAAAGATATCCACTAAATGATAGCAATGAAAGGAGAAGAGTGGAAAGAAGGTGACCTCTGACAGGCACGCCACTAATCTTACAAAAAACTGGTAAAACAAAAGTTACAGGATGGGAAGAAAGATGACAGATGCTATGAGATAAGGGTTAATGATTTAGATACTACAAACAACGAATTAATTAATACCAAATCTATTAAAATTGTTGGTTGCTGGAACATAAGAATGATGCATGCCAGTGGAAAAACAACTCGAATAGTGAATCAAATGATTAAGTATAGAATAAACGCTTTAGGATTAAGCTTTGTGCGATGGCTCGGCAACGGTGAAGTAAGAACATAGCAGGGTATTACAGTAGTATATTCTGGTAAATGTGGAGATAACGCCAGACATAAATATGGTGTTGCGTTTATGCTGAGCAGAGAAGCCAAAAAACCGCTTTTGGATTGGGAAGCGATCTCCGAGAGGACAATTGTAGCTAGATTCAAGGCCAAATTTTTCAATATTACGATAATAAACACGTACATTCCCACAGAAAATGAAATATATGTTAAAAAAGAAGAATTACAGTCAGTGTATGATAAACAGCGAAACAGTCCTAACCGAGATATTACCATTCTAACAGGTGACGTGAACACAAAAATTGGAAATAAAGGGAGGGAAGAAATAATGGGTAGGAAAGGAATAGGCAAGCTAAACAAAAACGGGAAAATGTTTCTTAAATTTTGCACTATAAATGACTTATTAGGAGATGACAGTGTCTTCCCACATAAGTTGGAGTACCTGTATATAGTTATATAAGAGTAGAGCAAACGCGGCAACAGCATTTCATTGGTTGGATCCCTTTGGATCCCATTAGAATTCAAAAACATAGGTGTCCTGCGTGCTTTAGATTTTTTCAAGATCAGAATTATTGCAGTTTTGCGGTACGTATTTCAAACTCTGTTTTAGTACTGTTATAACTTTAAATAAATTTGTTGAGTTCGCAATAGTCGTTTTCATTTCTTTTGATATTTTATAATCCGTGTTTCAGGTATTTTAAAGAAAGGGTTTAATAAATCGCCCATTGAATAAGCTGAAACGAGAGTCTCACGTGTCTCAAGTAAATTGCAGGTTTGCTGGGTTTATCTCTTACCTTGGGGAGGTCCGACCCATGGATTTGTCGACGTCGAGGACCTGGCGCCCTCTCCCATAGTGTTTTTGCAACTTTGCTGGAACCCCGACCCTTCCCGACAAGTTAGTCAACTTAGGCCGATAATTACCAGCCGGCAAAATACCAAATATAACTTTCGCCACCAGATAAGGCTGACCCTTAATCCTTCGTCACAAGAGGAATGACTTACCATGGTTAACTGCGGATACAAAAAAATAGAACAAAATAAAGCAAAAGATACTAGCCGCTAAAAAAATTGCTCCAAATTGGAGCACAGACAAACAAATAAAAAAGAGATGTATTTCCAGCTCCTCACATATTTAACATATTCACTCCGTACTAAGCATGCCACTCTTCCACAAACTCTTACCGCTTCTTGCACCCCTCCATATGTCAGATGACAGATGTCTACCTATATTTTTGCTACTGTTTTCTTTCTTCTTTGTTTTAGTCAGTCTTATAATTCATAGATCTAATTTTTCTAATTCTTATTAATTCAAATTCTTTGCTGTTCAGTCCTCTTTCAGTCCACATACCCATTTTCGATATTTCAATAATATCTGTATCATTTACCATGTCATCCTGATTGATCTTCCAGTTTGGCTTTTTCATTGTCATTTCAGATGTATTCTTCCCGGTTGACGACAATTTTTCTCTTATCGTATCTTGATTTTATTAGCTTTTCGTACTTTACGTATTGTGATGTAGCTGAATTTCGCCTGTATAAATCCAAGTGATATCGTTGTCATATAAACTTTGTACCCTTTAATGTGAAGTATACATTACTCATTATCTGTTGTTCTCGACCCCAGTTTTCCACATCATGTTAGCAAACAAGTTGTCTAACTTTTGTTATTGTTTTAGACAATAACCAGAAGCGACATTGTAAATTGCCAGCATGCATATGGCGACCTTACATGTAGCAGTTACGCTCAAAAATCAGGCATGTGGCTGTTCTATGGCAAAACCGAAATGTCATCTCTCTGGAGCCAGCTGCTGCTACATCTCAACCCCGACACAAATCCACTAGGAATAACCTATTTCGGTGAAGCCCTCTGCCAAGCAATGTGTAACGTTGCGAATCACTTGCTGCAGCAAGGAGAGTACGTGAAAGCCTATGCCATCCTAGTTTTAGCAAAGGAGCGGTTCCCCAACGAGCCCATTTCTCACATTTGGATGCTGTGCGAGTGTGTTTTCACATTTGTAAGGTCCCTGCACCACGAAGAATGGACGGAAGCTGAGGCTGCGGCTCAGAGAATGGCCGTGTACGATGCATGGGAGAGCCATTTGCGCATGGCAGAGCTGTTTCTGCAGAAAAGGGATTTTGCTGCTGCCCACAAGTGCATCAGCGAGGTTCTGGACAGCAGGAACGACTCCAATGTAAAGTTAAGAATTGATTATCACGTCAGAGCCATGATTTTGCTGGCCGAAACACAATATACCAGCAGTTTTCCAAATGTGATCCCACCTGCGGCTTTGAATGTGTGCTTGGCATACACAAACGATTTTCATGTCGATTATCTAGGGGCGTTGGCGTATCTGCACTTGGCCAACATTCAGCTGTTGATGAAGATGCCGGCTCAAGCGTTGAAGCTTTTGGATCGATGCTTAGTGCATGTGTTGAGTCATGGTGGGAATTATGATAGGGCCAGAGCAATGCTGCTGTATGTAAAGTGCAACGTTGCAAATGCAGGACATAAAAGTGCCGAAGAAAGAGCTAATGTTATAAAGGACTCGGCTGATATGTTAGACAAGGTTTGTGCTGATTTTAGAAAAGTCGAGGCCTATGCAAGAGTGAAAGATGTGTTATATTTACAGGTAAGTTTATTCGCATGTTTGATTTGATAGATTGTTTAACAAAGTGAGCTTTAGGCACGACTGTACAATGAGGTCAATATGATGAACGAACGTAATAAATGTGCTCTGGAATATCGACTGCTTGAAGAAGATCAACCTAGTAAGAGCAATGTAACGCCAGTAACTTTTCTTTAGGTGGGAGTAGAATAACTGTAATATACTACCATTGATATTTGTTAATAAATAATTTAATTTGTACATAGTTTTAAATTTTAAAAAAACCAAGAAAGTTGAATGTATTTTCAACTCAAATGTTAAATTAGACCACCCATGTGGGGGCTAAAAAACTAGTAAGTATGATAAAATTACGTATAGTGTAATGGTTTACTGCCCTCGGCAATTCTGATTGCCTAATTAACATGAAAATGAATAATTTCAAAATGAGCACAGAATTAAATATTTTGTTTATTGCAAGATAGTCAGTATTTTACACTAATAAATGCACTTGATATGAGCAGCAGTAACTATAATTTGGGAGAGAAAGGTTGCCATTAGAGAAGGCAGAATTTGAAAGGGTTACGTTCAGAGTTTCAGTAATAATTGGTGTTCGGAATGGCAAGCATAGCTTAATTTATGTAGCTGACAGATTTGAGTTTGGTGCAATCACTACAAAAATGTGAAATAATACAAAGATGTTTTGTGAAGTACGGAAAGTACATGAGCATTATGAGTATTAAAAGTTTATAAGCCAACAAACGGTAAGGTAAGTGCGAGCAAAGCAATTATTGCAAAGAGCAATGAAATAAGGCAACCTATCGAGAGGACACAGACAATTAGTGCAGTGCTAAATAAACTCGTGTGAATCAGTGCAATTCAACTAAGCGATTAAAAGCAGAGCAAAGTTTAAAATGACAATTTCCAAGAAAAGGCAATTTAGTGTTTAAGCAAAAACAGTATATCAAAACTATAGTTCATAAGTTAAAACGTGATATCAAACCTCATTTCTTAAAAACAAATGTAAATCGTAATCACTAGGTAACGAGAATGTCAATTGTTAATAACATCCAAACAAGCTTGAACATTTTATGTTTTGTGCCAGTTGAGTTGCCCAACATTGCCCAGCGACAGGGTTGGCATGATTTTCCCAGTGGGTTTTTTCGGGTAAAACCCACCTGATAAAACCCGTGGGTTTTTGACTAAATGTGGGTTTTTCAAAAATTGACAAAGCAAAGTATTTAAAGGTGTAAGTCTTATGAAATCTACCATTAATAACGATTTCAATCATTTCGTAAATCATGATTTTTTTCAAACTAGAGATTTTTGCGGAAATATCCGTTTTCTTGTTTTTTGAACCAGAAAAAGTGGTTTTCTAAGTGATGTACTATCCATTCACAAAATTCGTGAACTGTCAAAACGCCGTCAAGTTGGTACCTTGTTTAAATTCTGTTTTAGAATTTTTGCTTGCTGATTTTTGCAGCACTGAAATGTTTGAAATTTAAAAACTTGACTTTCGTCACACTTTCTTGTAAAATAAATAATCTTCCAAATTCTTTAATTTTTGTGCATACTTCAATTGCAATGGCAGAGAAATGAAAGAGGGTTTTATTATTGGAAAAGGAAAAAAGGCTGTAGTTTATTATTACAAGGAAAACTAGAAGAAAATAGTTTTGACTTTTGACACATGTAACATAACCTAACTTTAAATATTACTAGAAATCACTAGATCCGAAGTATATTCCCAAAAAAACTGGAATTTCCAGGTACACTCAACAAATATTTAAAAAAATTTGACATTGACAGTTCATAAGTTTTGTGAATGGATAATATGTTTGTCAGTCTGTGAGTCTGAGTCTATCAGTCTGTTTGCGGCCTCGCTACAGCACAGACAGTGTAATAATGAATCAGCCTGGAAATTGATATCATTTCTGATATAAATTCAGAGATCCCAGTGAGTTTTTGGTATAATGCGTCAACCGGAAGTGCTTAATGAAAGTTAAATTTCATAGAACAAGATTATATGGTATGCAATTACCTACAATTTCTGAATAGTTGTTTTGTAGAAAGTATGGTTTTTGGAAAAATGGCAAACCAATTTTTTTCAAAGATTTTTCCCAAGCCCAAAAATGAATGGAAATATATATATTTTAAAACTTTATTATATTACGTAATTGTCTATAACTTTTGACAAGACATAGTTTTTGAAAAAGTCCCAAAATTTTAAATTCTTACAATAATAATGGGAATAACTTTTTTGATAGTTTAATATTTAGTAATTAGCTATAATTTTTGTCAAAAATATGTTTTCAATAAGTATAGATTTCAAAGTCACAAAATGAAGTTTTTACAAGCAGTAAAAGAAAGTCGTGTGATGGCTACATCTAATTTCGTCGAATGACAATGGAAACCCCTTACTGCAAAAAATAATTTGATAAACCTACTTTAAGTACTTATACATATAACTCAATTTACCTGATTTACGCGTTTAAAACTTTACTTCTATATTTCTAGGTAAATTACCCTTTACTTAATAATAAACATTAACATTAAGTCAGATTTTTACATAAGATACTTAAATGCAAGAACAGTGAATTTATCTAAAACCCTAAAAAAAAACGTAAACACCCACTGGGCAGATAATTTATGAAATAAACCGGGTTTTTGCCAACGCTGCCCAACGAAGAGAGCCAGCTGCAAGAATTGCCCAAGTGCGATCAACTTCGGAGTCCCTTTTCGACTGATTGGAGACATCGGCCAGCGAAAGTCGTGTGTACTACGTTTGGAGAAGACCTTCAGGAGTGCCTGGGTATAGAAATTGGAACCAACAAGCCATTCCCAAGTGTGTAATTGCCGTGGCGTCACTAGAAAATGTATCCAGCGTATGAAGCCCTCCGTTCAAGGTAGGATTCTACAGGAAACCGTTGCCAAAGTCCCATAAACGGTAGGGTTCTTCAAGATTGGACATTGCCCGAGGGGTTGAATGTGATTGCAGCTGCCCAGATCCATCCAGATTCGAATTATTGAGGTAGTGTTTCTTAAATTTGTGAATTGGAGCTGATTTTGCTACATTACGGGAAATAAAACAAAAGAAGATCAGAGCGTCGGCTTACGTTATCTGAAACAATACAAGATTAGCCGGAAGCTACGTCACATAATTCACAGTAAGCGCTACGATTGACAGTTATCGAAAACAGTTTAGTTTCTAAGTAAAACAATTGTAACACATCTTACTTCCAAAACAGCTGTAATTTACTTTCTAAGATACCTGATGTTCAATTATTATTGTTCTCAACCCAAGCCCTTAAAAGAATTGCTGTGTGCAAGTGGGGCTCCTGAAAAGTTGTAAATTTTGTAATATAAAATTACTTGTGTGAGCCCAAAATGCTGTTTTTCTTATTCACTAGTCTGCAGAGTGCCTGTGTAAAAAGTTTCATTGCGTTCTTGTATCCCGGTGAAGAGGGATTTGCACTGCAAAGTTTGGCCAAGTGCGTTCAACATCGGGGCCGTTTTCTACGAGTTCTGGAGCAGAGGTAAGCTGAAATTTGTACCCAGCATACAGCATGTAGAGGAGACCGTCCTTGAGGCAGAAGCCAGGAATAATCCAGCTTTGTGTGATTGCCGTGGTGTCAGTAGAATATGTATCCAGCGTAGGAAGCCCACTTTATAAGGTAAATTCCGACAGGAAAGCAGATCCGGGGGCCTATTAGTTTTGGACTGCAGCAAGAATAGACATTTTACAAGGTCCAGAGAGTTTTCCTGCCCCAGCTTCGTTCCAGATGATTTTTATCGCTATAGCGTCCCTTAATTGTGCAGGTGGCGACAGATTTTTACACCAGAACCGGAAATTGAAATAGTTGCCAAGTCGGCGTCCGTTTGACGTCAGAAAAACGAAACAGATTAGCCGTATTACGTCATAATTTGCATTTGCATTGCATATTTACCTGACGCGAAATTCGTTGTTTGTTGGTATTTTGAGTTCTAATCGGGCTCTGGAGCAGTTAGAAATTAATTCTAATTTTGGCAAAAGTATCAGTATTAGCGATTAAGTCCAATTTTGGTTAAATGGTTTCGCAAACAAGCAAAATTGTCTCATTCGAAGTGAGTCTACCACACTAGAGTTTTTTATACTCTAAGAAATTCACTGCCTGATGTGAATTTTGATTTGGGTACATCATCAGAACAAACAGTATGTTCTACATACTCTTTGATCGTACCTAATTAATTTCTTTCAAAATGAGGCCGGAGCTGTAGTCACTGTCAATAGCGAGTGGTATAGATCTGTGATTTAACATGTGGTTTTGCGACACAGTCACTAAATTGAAGAAGTTTGAAGGGTTTATTATTTCGAGAAATGGGGACATTAACTATCCACCAAGATCCTGCGATTTAAAGCTATTAGGTATATTTTGTGGCACTATGTGAAATTTCTTGCTTATACTGATAAACTACTAACAGTTACTCACCTTAAGGACAATATTACTCACTTTATTTTTGAAATACAGCCACAAACTATGCTATAAAGTAATTGAAACTTGGGTTACTTATGCAACGAAGCCTTGGTGGCCATTTGAACTATGTTATTTTATATACATAATGCCGTTGAATGTATTGTTATTTGAAATAAAAAATTTTACGATATCTCACATACACTTTGTTTTATTTCATTTTAAAGACCTACAACCCTTTACGTAACGACGTTTAACGAATTTGATACTTCATACAAATATAATTGAAGAAAGATATTTACTTACTAATAATAATATACAGGGTGAATTGGAAGATTGGAACAGCACTGTAAAACCCTCAGGAATGATATTTCTTAGGGTTTGTAGGTGTAGTTCTGATTCACCCTGCATAATAAAGTTTTCAGTTGATTTAAAGTTAGGTTTTGGTGTGCTGTTTATAATACACCCTAAAATTTCAATGAATATAATAAGTAATTTGAATTAACAGAAACATTTTGTTATGATATGTTTTTCGGACTTTTTCCACTGTCTAGGGTGTAAATCACACAACATTTCGGGAGTTTTGTTCTACTCCCGTCTTCAGGTGTTCTTGGTTAGTCCTGAGAAGGACTGATATTGTACGTTTTTCAACGTAAATTTGTGCCTCGCCCGGGGTTTGAACCCGGGACCGTTGATCGCTGTGATTACTACTCTGCCGCTCTAACCACTAGGCCACCAGAGCGGATATATATTTTAGTTGTAAACTTATATATATCTTACCGCTGTATGCGCAGTAGACTATTTTTATAATTCTCTGCGCAGTAGTGGCATCCAAATGGGAGTAGAACAAAACTTCCGAAACGTAGTGTGATTTACACCCTAGACAGTGGAAAAATTCCGAAAAACATATCATAATAATAGACCACTGCCAAAAAATGACATTCAGAGAACAACATTTTGTTACCTGCCAAAAGCGCAATTAACGTAAGAATTATATGGTGTATAATACATGGCTGTGTAAAAACTCCTTCATTGGGACACGGTTGCTGTGTAAACATAGTATTCGCGTTTGGAATGTAATCTGTTTTACCGGCTGTCGAAAGAGCTGGGAGATAACAAAACGTTTTTCTAAGTACATTCGATATTTTAGTTGTTACGTTAATCATGCAGATTCCACAATAATTATCGTACATTCTTGTCACCTTTTTTATGTCTCTGTAGAAACAGAGCTGTTTCCCAGTCTTTAGGGGTATCTTTATTTCTCCATGCCTTGTTCAGTATTTAGTTACAGTTACTCTTGCTTCTCCTAGATACTTTGTATATTATGGCGCTATAGTGTTCATCCCTGATGCTTTACTCTGCTTCACTTTTTTGATAGTTTCCAGCAATTCTTCAGTTGTTATTTCCCTTTTTAATTCTTCCTTTATGTTGTGTAATGGATTGTCCCGTGCTTCAAGGCTTTTAAAACTACTAAATAAAAACATCATGCGTGCCTGTTGCCGTATAGCGACAATGATAATGTCAGATCAACCAGTAGATGTAACATACTTAACTTACCGTTGAAGGCCTCTGTCACTCAATCTCACATCAACCTATTAAAAAAAGGAAAGGTATCGGTAAATCACATAAGAGAAGATATCAGAAGTTACATTTAAATACCAAGGCTTTAAGAAAAAGCACAGTCGAGCGTGAATACTAATTCGCTCAGATACCGTTATAAAAGTGAGATAACAACAATTAACACAAAGCACATATGAACAACAAATAAAAACAACTATATTTAAAAAGTCAAAATTGTTTGTCATTTTCTGAAGTCAACCTGAAGTTAAATTATTAAATTATGAAACTTACAAAGGGCTCGTTATCCGAACAAGCCTGAATTTAAAGTTACTAATATATGGTAATTTATACAGGATTGTATGAACCCAGAAAGTCACATAAATATAAAAATGACACCGCATTTCTGAAATTCTAAAAACGGCAATTTAAAAGTTAAATTATCAAATATGCATTGTTAGAAAAAACAGAATTATGTCGTAAAGGAGTATGCAGGGTTATATAAGCAAAAAAAAAAGATTTGAATTAATTCGCATGAACCTGAAGAGCGAAGGCAATCCTAAGTAAAGGAATCTTTTCAACGTAATCCGGGGACTCGTGCTTATCATAAAGACCCTTGGATAACGAAGCACTTTCATAATTAAATAAAATTAACGCGTTGCCAAAAAATGTCTGCTTAACATCACGGGCGTTATCTGAACCAGAATCCCGTATACCATTCCAACAGTCCAATACACCACGTTACGTGAAATCAAGAAAATACACATAATTATCAAACTGATAGACAACGAAGATTGCTTGGTTATACATACATTGTCAATAAAACAAAATTCATAAACACCGCTATGTGAAATCGAAATAGGCAAAATAATAATTACTTAAATGGATACGCAGCTAAGCAAGCATGTTTGTTTAATTAGACATAAATTATAAACTATTAAATAATAAAACAACATTGCAAAAATCAAACGAATGATACAAGTTAGCATATTTTAAATGAATTCATTTTGTTAAACATCTTACATTTCTGCATTTTTTGGAGCTCTGAATAGAAACAGCAAACGCACTGGGTTTGTTTCTTGAAGTTTTGAGTCTGATGGTTTTGATAAAGCATGCCCGGAGGTTTCTGCGATTCTTACCGCTGGAGTACAGTGACATGCAGAGGTACGACGGTAAAACAAAGAAAACGTTACCTTGCTGTATCCAGGTCGGACAGCCTTAGATAGATTTTGAGACACGCGTTTTCTCCACGTCCACATAGATGCGGAATACTCATAGGTTGCCTAATCAGCGGATTTATCGCAGAAGAAGGCATGAAACCGGCGTAGACCAAGAGCCTAGTCCTAGAGAAGCGGAAAGGCCTGCAAGCCACATGAAAAAGGATCACAACACATACCTGCAGGTGATAATCGACTGGAAAATCTGTACGTCGCTCAGAAAGAATAAGGATTCATTCTTAGATTATTAAATACATATAACATGAGATGTCTTAGGGGAGAGCATTCTTCCTTTAAAAACTTTGTTAATCGCGGAAAAAAATTCGAAAATTAACCAAACAAAACATAGGTAATATCAAAGAGCATAAATCTGGCAACACCGCTAATCGATTAAGAAATTTTTAGAATAGTTTGGGCATAAACCTGCGATCCTGGCGGACAAGTAATTTCGCGGTATACGCAGGTAAGTCGCGGGGCTGAAGTTCTTCATTCTTTCGTAATATACTCTACACACAGGCGCTTAAAGTGGCCAGATTACAAGGACTAGCTATATTTAAAAGAAATATTCATCAGAAAGGAGATTCTACGAAAGCGTTAAAAAGGAAATCGCATAACGGCAAAAAACCAATTTGGGCCGTTACGCTACTATCGAACAGTTTTCCGCATATTGGTCGCGATGTGTGACTACTGGCATTCTGTAATAACTACGCTGCTGACGGCTAAATCGTTGCATTCAAAGCTAAGTCAGTATATGTTATGTTTATGATAAAATGAAGGTTGTGAACTGTCACCGTCCTAAATATCGGGAATATTACTATAATTAAGAAGCTAACGACCTTTCACCTCTCTGAAAATGCTTTAGACGTCTTTTGCGTACTTTTGGAAGCCCGCTATAAAGTTATAGAAACTTGTTTCCGTGAATTGCACCGTGAGGAGAAATTCTTGGGCGTTTATTAGTGTAACGATACGTTACGTCACGACGCAGGTAGATTTAGGCTTGTTTTTTGTAACGTGATCCTCAGCGGCCTTAATGTTGTAGTTTGTCAAGCGGAATGCAGTTTGGCGAATTCTAGAGTAAGGCCAAGCATTTCAGCTACTAAATGTAAGTCATCCTTTGGAGGCTGATCAACTTACCGTAAACCGTTACTACTTATTTGGCAAACGAGAACGTTATACAAACCTATCTTCTTGCTAAATGTATCGTATAAGATTCTATCCAGTATTTAAGCACACGAATAAAATCTCACCATGAAAATAAATTATTACCAGGACGAAAGGAAGCTCAACTAGACTGTAATAGTAAGCCTTCAGAGTGAATCGTCGAAAGCTAACGATAGCTCCAGCAGAATTAAAAATGTCTAGGAAATTAATCAAAATGATATTGCTCATACTCAAAGAAATAAAGGTGAGCATCAAAGAACCTAACGAACAATTACTGAGCCCGCTTTAATGCGTTATTAAGAAATATTACGCCTGATAGGTTTGTCACCATTTATGCGTCGTGTGTTCGTAAAATGGAAGCCCGAGTTACCTTTTCTTCTAGTAGACTTATGGTTTAGATAGCGTGTGTCATGTTGAGTGTGAAGAGTTTGTGGCCGTGTAAAATTGAGGAGCGATTCCCATGTGGAAAGCTTTGCTCTCTGTATTGCTGAGATATCTGAAGTCATTTTATCGTCATTTAACTGGAAGCCACTTGCTAAGTAGATAAGTAATTTGTAGTTTTGGGGTTTTATAAGGGACAGAGCTCTGGTAAGCATTCTTTTCCTTTGTGAATTAATCTTGTAATTATGCTTTTCGTTAGTTTTTTATGGAGGAAGCATAAGCGGCAGATTTCGTAGTCCTAACCTGATTTGTGCTGTCGGAGGTTGCTGCGAGAGTTCTGCAGGCATCTTGGCGATTCTTGGGTGGGATTAACCCTTTGCTCAGCTCAACATACAATACAGTTGTTTGATAGAGGGATTTTGTTCCAGCAGTTCTTCCAGGTGTTATCCTAGTCAGATGAGGCTAGTAGCTATACTGTTCCTTGTGGAGACTTTCAGATAGCCGGGTCGTAATTCAGCTGTACTCGGCGAGCAGTTTTCATGTGTATACCACGAGGCGTGGCCTACAATGCAAATGTAAATAATTGCATTTGTTTCATTTTGGAATCATAATCTTGTTTATTGGTCCGCGATAGCGGGCGTAAAATCGCTTTTATGATCCTAAGCTGCTAAGCAGTATAACAAGCACCAACACTGTAGTATAGTATCACCCACAAAATAAAATAAAACTTATATACCAAGTGCCTAAACACGATTGCAGCTCTCGGAAAATGTAAAGCTTTCCGCTTTGCGTCGCGCTTTAAACATTCCATGGTGCTATAATCGATTGATTATGCCCTTAAAACATAAATAACTATTGGAACTTCGGTGCGTACATTTGGAGGATTCACCTCTAGCGACTATCGTTCAAGTTTATTCGTTAAAATGTCCATACATCGATTGTAACCACCTGGATTTCACCCTTTTATATTTTTTAGTAGTTCAAGTGGTAATTCCGGTGCTGAGAGTCACGTTTAGTATAGGTTAAAGATAACATTTGTGTCAAAATCCGAATGACCGAATTGCTAAAAATTAACCTTAACGCGTTTTCCAAAGCTATTAAAAGTACCTTTTAGAATCTAATATGCATGCTGGTTTGCTGTTCCAGCAAATACCATAATTTAGTTTGAGTGTAGGGAGTATACAGGTACCTGAATAATTAGCCCTCTTTTACTGAGAAATAGTTTGTATTTGGAAAGGTGTAAACATTTAATCACTTTGTGAATGTTATTTATCTCAAATTGCGCGCGCTTTAAGATTTGGTTGGCACCACTGGTTAGTGTAATAACTTTCGGGCTTCTTTTGTAGAAGCATTTTCCAGCGATTGCTCCAGATTTAATTTTGATTAAGTGACGTACTAGACGTGAGACTTGCATACAATTTAAAGGCTAGATATTATTTGCTAGATGTGTAATATTTACTATCTGATCAGTCTCTATACATTTAAGTGTTCTCGATTGTTTGTTTATACCAGTAATTACGAATCTTTATTTATATCCTATTTGTTATTACCTCTTTGAAGGTGCGTTGACTCCGATTTATTCTCCATAGCTAGTTCGTGCCGCAGCATGTTTTCGTTGAAGAACAGGCAAACATATTGCATTGAAGAATCTCATATGATATGCTTTATCGGACTTTTTCTACTGTCTCGGGTGTTTATCATACGACGTTTAGGGAGTTTTTGATCTACTCTCGAAACTTCGTGTTTTAAACACCAGTTACAGTGGAAAAAGTCCGATAAAGCATATCATAAGACTTCTGCCAAAAATGACATAATTCAGAGAACAATGAAGAAGCTCATATAAAATTTAACCTAGCACTTGAAACGAAGGCCATGAAAGCAAAGCTAAAAGCCAACAAGAGCCACTGACATTTTATAGACAGTGGCTCATATCGCAACGTGATCAGAACCGTGATGAAGAATTCCCGTAATAAAGAAGAATTCCCGTAATAAACGCAACGGAAATATATCCAAAGCTTGCAGAAAAAGAAGATCGTGACCATACTTTGTAACAAATAATAACAGCTTTATATTTTTTGGTGCTATAATACACATGAACCCTTGATAAACTTTCTTTTTTGCTCATACGATATAAATAAATAGGTACAGGGAAGAAATAAAAGGAAATATACTTAATAGTGCAGGCTTTCTGAGTGATGAACGAAACACAGAAATTTTAAAGGCGATAAGAGCATCGGGATGCCTAAATAACATAACAGAGAGAAATGTATGCATAAATCAAGTAATGAAGGTAAACACCTACAAAGCAATTGCGAGACTTATAATGACATATGCAGCAGAAGTACATGCTAGCAGAGATTACGTAATGTTGCATAGATGAACATACTGCGGAAAGGGAAAAACTGGCAGAATACGGAATGAAACAATACGAGAAGAATGCAAAATACAAACGATAACACAATGAACAGAGATACGGAGAAATGTACTGAACGTTCAAGTGCCAGAACAAAGAATTGTAAAGAAAGTAGTAGACATTTATAAGCTGCATTGTTACTAGTATCTAATTAGCCAAGTTTCGAACCAATTATTCTGTTTACTAAGAGTTGGGCAAACAGCTTAATTTGACATAAATTGGTTATCCAAATTAGACGTTTGACATATTTCGAACAAAGAGGTTATGAGAACCAGTTTTGCTCTCTTGCTTATGATGGGGGAGTTTTCAGAGCATTGACCATTCTTAGGATTTCTAGAATCGACTATTAGGAATATACAGCCAACGTAGTTAGACGTTAGATTTGCGTGTTTGAAACCATCGGTCGTAACGCATTACAAAATATATAAAAAAGCACTTGCCTTTTAAAAAATGATCCAACCAATCAAAATGTATCACGCTGTTTGACCAACTCTTAGTAAACTATATACAGGGCTATACAGGAAACCAACTCATCACACCCTCCAGCCGAGCGGCGGCGCCCATCTTGAATTTTACTTATCCAAGTGCCGAACCACCCTAAGTGAGCCAGTAAGAACACTGCTTATCTACTAAAAGTAAATCAATGAAAAGCAGGTTCATGACGTTTGATAGGACGACCGTGCGAAAGGTGGAGACAGTCACTGTAGCTAAGTGGACAAGTTGGCATGGAATGCCTAAACCGAAGAAAAAAATAAAAAGAAATAAAATGAAGAACACAATCAGGTACCTATAGCCCTTCTCATGCAGATAGACTCTTGCATCTTAGTATTACCAGTTTTACAAGTTGAACAGATTGGATTGCCATAAGCAGGTACTTGACGCTCATTTCTTGAATATGTTTACGTCGAGTGCCCAAGCAGCATAGAAGCTGATACACAAAGCTAGAGCAAGAGACATTTTGTAAATTGTCATATATGTAGAGATAATAAAAGTCATGTAATTATAATTTATTTATTTAAAATAGACATAATAAAATCTAGGCAATGACTAAGTCTAATATATTTGGCATAGATATATGATCACAATGAATAATTCGACTCAGAGGAATATAACTTAACTTACTATATACATTGACAAATATAGATCTATATAAAATTTGCTTTACACACAGGTTGGTAAGGATATATCTACAGAACATATACACAATAGTTCGAACAAAATAGTCATTTCTGTTACTTGCATCTCGTAAAAATGTATCAAGTTAGTACGTGTTAGGATGCAGGAAAACTAAAAACTTGACTAAAAAATCACAGCAAAAATTAAATTAACTGTTTGAATACGTCAGGGGAGAAATGTGATACTCAGTTATTGATTTTATTGAAATTATATTAATAATTAATAGTACAGTTTTGATTATATCTCTTTTAAACAATCTATAAGCTCTAATCTGAAAAATTGCTTGAAATCATTTAAAAATTTATTTAATTCTATGCCAAATTTTTGTTGTATTTAATATGGGCGGAGCAGTGGTTTAACACAACTTAAAGCTGCAATTATAGTGCCTAAAACCCAACAGTTGGTAGAATGTAATGTCTGAAAATACAATTTAACAATTCAACTTAAAAGTTGAAACGATGCGTGCACGGCATTCATTTTAGTCAAGCCAGTAATAAATTATGTATTCACAAGTTATCAAAATTTTTTTTACACTTTCTATGCTTCACTTTTCTGTCTTAAAGTCAATTGTTTATTGTTCCGTGCTGAAGTATGAGTTTTGCATGAGGTAGAGTTTGTCGATAGGGTTAGCTATGGCACCTGACGGCATTGATTCGTGTGAGCGGGGATGTGATGTCTGAAGTTCCATATTTTGCAGTGACAAGGTGTCTGATGTTGCTTCATCTAGATGATCAAAGTTCGTGCTGTCATCGAGAGAAATGTCTGAACTGCAAAAGCTCTCTCCTGAATGTGCTGGATATGCATCTGGAAAAGGAATTAGAATAAATAGTGATTGTATCTGGATCTCGTTCTAAATTTCGAGATAACTGTAACAAGTATCGTATTGATTAGATCGAGAATTATTAATTTCTCGCCTGGACCTCGCCTCTCGTGTCCGAAAGGTAGAAGTAGATCGTAAAGTATAGAACTGTGTGAATTGATGTGAACACAACAACTATTTTAGATTTTTCAGTGATAATTTAGTGTCTTGATTTTCATTATAAATATTCTACCAAGAGAGCAAGAAAGATTATGAAGGACTGAAGGAAAAAGGTAAAACAATCTTTTATGGGATCAAACATTCTCTAAAGAAAATATTTTGAGGGTTTTTCGTACAACGGGTTTGCACTACTACTACCAATTGAAGGCATGACATCCAGTCAAAGGTGGAAACAGCTGCTGGAACATTTCTGTCGAAAATTGGAAAATGGAGCAGCAATTTTCTACCAAAACTCTGTCTATGCCCCATATAGAAATTTATGCATAAGTATTTACAAGAGGAAAGTAGTTTTCGGTGTGGCTTGAGGGCGCGGGTAACTTAAAATATTGCTGAAAATTAGTCGATTTCATACTATAACGAATGCGGAAAAGTAGTGAAATGAAAGGAATACATGCTTAAAGCTCATTTCATGCCAAAAAAAAAATAGAAGAATCTACGTTACACATTAATACGCACAACACTGAATTTAACTATCTAATAACAAAGCTTTTTATCTCTATATCAATTGAAGTAGATCAACTCATTTCGAATAAACAACTTACCGTCAGGAGAGTATGGAATATTGGGGTTAAGCGGTTGACTAGAAGTAGGAAAAGCGGAATCTCCCATGCCACCTAGCCCTAAATAGTGCCCCTGGTCGCTAGACGGCGACTCCTGCTTAATGATTTTCTCGTCCTTTTCGCCCTTATCCTTATCAGTGGGCGATTTCCCGTCCTCCTGTTTAGCCTTGCGTTGTATCTTCTTCATTTTAGCCCTCTGATTTTGAAACCACACCTGCACGACTCTCACGCTAAGTCCCGTTTCCTTCGCTAAGGCTTCTCTGACCTTCCGGCAGGGCTTTGGGCTGACTTCGAAGGACGCCTTGAACTGCCGCCTCTGAGCCGACGTCAGGATGGTTCTCGGACGTTTCGGCCCCCGCCGGCCGTCTCTGGGTCGCCCCTCGTCCAGCATGTCGTCGTCGCCGGAGCTGGCCTGCTGCATGAGGTACATCTCTTTCTCGAAGTCCTGCCTGCAGAAGAGCTGACCAGCACGCAGGACGAACTGCTCTCCCTTCTGCAGAGGCTGACAGCACACGACGCATACAAAGCAGGCTAAATGGAAAACGTGCTGCTGCGCCCGCATCACCATCTCGTGGGGGAGGATTCGGTCCCCACACCGCGAGCATTTGACGCCAAATATCCTGAAATATACAAGAGAGTGAGATATATCAGACATTACGTGCTATTTCTAGTATACAAATATAAAAATAATTAGAGATAACTTCAGTATCACCCGTACTCAGATCAGGTTTATCAATTGGAAACATTAACCCTTGGATTTCTAGTGTACCCCACACAATAAGCTAATGTTTTACTTACTTTATGAGTGTGTATAAATTTAGTATCAGCAATTATATTGGCACCGATATTGAAGCAGCATCGCATTTAAGTCAAAATACACAAATAAAAATACCTCATTATACCCTTTATAGAGCTGTTCACCCAGATACGGTAAGAGATAGTGCAGGTTTTATTATAATAAGACAACTACATGCAAGCCCTGATCTCTATATAGCTATTGCCACACGGGGAATTTCTATACACAAAGAAAAATATATAAAAATTAAATAATTTACAACACGGCGGTTCAGGAATTGTCTCGTGGTGTAGCACATTTTTGCCATCTAATTTCTGAGGAGGATTGGGGGGGGGGGGTTGTCTGAAAGCGCCACTGGTTCGAGACGGTCGAAACCAGAAAACCTACAGGTGTGTAGATTTAATTTAGTTTTACTTATAAAATGCACAATGTTTCAATGTTAATAAATTTGAAGTGAAAAACAAAACTACGATTTTAACTAACAATTCGCTCGAGTAGACGTATCTGAACTAGGAGAAGTATATAGTGACTTAAAAATCACGTACTGCGATATCGATAAACGGCAGTCTCATAAAATCGCTTCAGTTAGGGTGCTATACACTTCACTGTGTATTTTCAGCTTAAAAAATGGAGTTGTTTTAGTGTTAAGGCTCCCGGAGACCGTCGCGTGAAATGCATTACATTTTTAAACCGTTGCGTTTAGTTCCCGAGCTGAACGTGGCCAAAACGCTAACAGGTTCGCCAATCTCAGAAATATGAAATACATAAAAAGTGAAATACTAAACTATTTCGCATAACTATATGCACAAGGTGAACATATCGCAGCGACGTCAGGTTTTATCGATTTCTCAGCACAATCGGTTAAGTATTTCTCCAGCATAAAAGGTAGGCAAAACGCATAAAATTTCATAGCAACAGGAATAACGGTATTTTCGATTTTTATAAATCAGATGACTGGGGCATGGGACAGTACCTTCTTGCTGCATGCAGAGCATAGCGACACCGCCAGAGCAGCCATACAGGGTGGTGGACCTGGGAATGCTGTCCAAACACTTGCAAAATTAGGTGTGGCAGGTTTTTCTCCAGCTATCGCACTGGAGAAAAGTCGTGTGGTCGAAGTTTTGGAAGCAGCCACGAATTGAGGGGGAGGACTCAGAACTGCGTAGGAGTCCGTCCACCAGGTGTTTTAGCAAGCAACATCACAGCCGAAGGGGGAGCACATTCAGAATATGATACGAGTAAAACGAAATTCAAACGTTCAACTTACAAACGGAACTACAAAGAGCATATCAAAGCTAGAAGGTGGCCTCAAGTAAGTGACCTTGTAGAAATAAATTATTATCCCAGTATAACTGGATTCATTCTAGCAATCTCACACAGAATTTCTTGAGGGTGAACGACCATTTCGGCACTTTATGTTGGTAACATTTATAATGATTTGGTTTTGTTGATTGGTCGTGACTACGCTTCCGATAATAATAACATGAAAAACGATATTTTTGTCGAAGTTTATCGTTAACTGTGGGATTTACAAATCCGGTTATGGCTCAACTCTCATAATTATTCCCCGATTCGTATAATTGCATTGTTCGAATTTGGGGAAACGTCAATAGTATGATGTATTTGATTTGAGATAAGCTTTGCTTTGGGAGAAATTAGTCGTGCGACTAAATAACATTTGTCTCGGGGGGCTTGTCATATTTGGGGACTATCAAACAATGGGCCAATAATTAACTAAAGTATGTACATCATTGCACTCCAAGGTTGTTTATTAATACGTAACATTATTATAGGGTTTTTGATGCTGATTGCTTTTCTACTAGATTTCTATTTCTCGTATTTTTCGTCTTTCTTTTACTTGGCGCTTTGCTTCTCTTTGTTGTGCAGTCTTTGGAGGATTGATTTGATCGTGTCGTTACATAACCAGAGTCAAATTGGGGGTTCGTCAATGCTGGAGATATCAATTAATTTGTAATTTGAATATAATTATTCGGGACCGTAAACGTGCATAGGTTATATATTGCAAAAGTACAATGCTCCGATACTATTGATTTATAATGAGCAATGATACACCACACATTTATGGGTATTTATAATGTGTATTGATTTGTTAATTAATCAAAATGTAAACTGGTAGATACCAGTTGTAAAACGTAGCTGACCATATGGATTTTTATAACTAAATTGGCAAAATCTGTCAGTGTAAATGCACCACTATGGATTATTTATTTACACACTTGTATCGATTTAAATAAACATCACTTAAATTACGTCGCACCCACGTTTAATAAATACTATGGCCAACTATTGTTTCTCTGAAGGTATTCAACTGTTGAGGGTGATTTTGAACCTTCATTGTAATTCACAATAGCCAAGATCATAATCCAACCTTCCAATTTAGGTTTGCTAGTTGATGTAATAATTAAATTGTAGGCGCCTTTTTAAATTAGTATATAGATGATTGGTAACCCATCACTGCCCCCGCGGATTAGCTAGTGGACCCCGTTGAACGCAAAAGAATATTCCCGACTAGCTATATTATTTACATTGGAGTGCCATACGAAGGTCGTTCGTCGCTTATTGTTTGTAGCTACCTTGTTGTGTATCGTGCAAACCTTTCGATTTTATGTAATATAATCAATTGTAATAGGAATAGCAGACCCGTATTATTTGGCGATTATAGCGAAGGTCGATGTTGGATTGTGACCGATAACGTTATTAATTTCTATATGAAATTGTTCGAAAATTTCTTATAGATAACTTTACTTGAAAAACAAGTTAACCCTTATTAGCTGATGTGATAGTATTCTTCCTTCTAGGTCTGTTTTGCATACATGTACCGAGTGTAAATTTTAATTCATTAGTGAACGCAACGTTTAGCGTAATTAGTATCGTAAACTGAAGTTTTCGCAATTCTGACATTGAGCTGATCTTGTTCGCGTTGCCTGTATGTTATACCTTATGCCGTATCTATCTTTCTGGATGGTGATGATTTGTCATTGTAAGTAACCTGAAAAATTTGGTACTAATCCATGTTATTTCTTTTCTATTTCTATTCTCTTATAGAATATCACACTACCTTAAAAGGCAGCTACGGCACTTTTTTAAATTTAGAAATAGAATTCTTTATATTAAACAATCTCAATGGACCCCCCTCGCCCTTCATGTAATTCAGCCCTGAACTTGAACATCGAAATTCGAAAGCAAGGTTTCCTTTGATTAATAAAAACCTCTCCACGAACGCGACAAAAAATAGATAAGTCAGCACACTCAGTCGCGAATATTGCACGCTCTCATACATCACATTACGTTATGAGAACCAGGAGGCGGCGAAGCGGATCCAATAAAAACGCCTTGCTCAATTCATATTGCTTTGTAAGGAATTCGAGGGGATCCAATTGTATGCAACCTTTTGATGTTAGGAAGCGTGCTCAGACGCAGAATTATAAATTTTTCGCATAATCTGTATATTTAGAGAATACGCTGTCGCGTAATAATTTGAACGCTGATGAAAAGTAAATTTTAGCGGAGGCGTTCGATTGTGTCGGCCACTTTCAGGGTAAGCTAATATCACTTTTCATTGCTTTTTAGGCAGTTAAATACGCGAGTTTAAAGGGCACCGAAGGTTTTAGGTGGTCTCGTTGTCAGATCAAAGAGCACTCAATCTTTAGTTTTAACCTGGAGACACAGACTCGCAAAATTTTATCTTCTGCACCTTCTCTACAGTGAATGGTGTTTTGCCTTAAACTGATCCGTCAAGCGTATCAAATTGTCAAGTAGAATTTTAATTATCACATTAAGACTGAAATTATTTTCAATAACAAGCTTGGTCCGGCCAAGGAAAATTGTATTCAATTATAAATTCAAAAATTGAAAAACTCATCTGTGCATGAGAATGAGTCACGTTACTTTTATCTTTCTATTCCTATCAGAAAGTATCTTTCAGAAGAAAGTGGTAGTTTCGGCTTCTTGTCAAGGAATATTCAATATTCAGAAACACTTTTCACGCCTTGTGTTATTCGCTATCATTGATTTTTCTTGAAAACTCATTCACTTTCTGAAAAGCTTCATCTGTCACACCTCCATGGAATGGATGATACAATAGCTAATTTTTATGCTCATTACGGTCATAAATGTCGATCGATTTATCCAGCTCAGTAGTAAAGTAGCAAGTTTACACCTTTCTTTGTCTTTTTCCTTCTCTTCTTTTCAACATTTTTCTCTGACGAGGCGCTCCATAAACAATGGGCATTCCAGTATCATTTCAGTAACGTTTAGAGATATCTACCCTATATCATCGTATATAAGTTTTCTATTTAAAGGTTGGTTTTGTTCTTTTTTTACTAGGATACCGTTGAGTATATGTTATACATGTCTATACCATTTGAGTATTCAATTTTATAAATGAAGATTGCACCTTTATTTCACGCCTTATTCTTTGCGTTCTCCGTTTTTAATTTTAATTTCTTGGAGAAATCTTTGGAAAAATCAAGTTCTCTGGTTCTTACTTTATCTCTTTGCCTTATAGAGTTATATTTTCAACTATCCTTGGTATATATTCGTTGTTTTCGTGTCTTTTAGCAAGTTTTTACTCCATATTACTTAATCCACCGCTTTTGCTGGCATTTCGAAGTTTAATTCTGTTCTATACCTAGTCTTGTACCTTACTATCTGTGTGCTGATTGATTCTAGATATAATCTGCTGCAATACCTTGCGACGTCACTACATTCATAAATATCACTTTGTTTACCTTATATGGTTATATATTCAGATTTTTGCATATTCTCATTATTTCAATCATGCTATGTTCAGTTTAGTTTGTGAGAAAAGCACTGTCATTTTTGAAGAGTAATGACTGCAACTAATTTTCTTCTATTCATGCATTTTTAAAGCTTGGTCTAAATATATACTACAGAGTAGGAGTGTTATAGTGCATTCCTGTTTCAGGCCTTTTGGCGATTTCAGTCTTTGTGTTAAAGGTTTACCATTTTCAACATACCCTCTTGTGTTTGCGTATAGTTGTTTAAATATCTTCGATATTGAGTATTCGTATTGTCGGCCATATGTCACTTGTAGCGACGTTTTTTTTAAATTTAGAAATATCTATACTTTCTAAGTCTGTGTATCTTTTTCTAGAAACCGTTTCTATTTTGGTGCTGCAATAGGCGATATAAGTTCTTCACCGGTTGCAATTTCTGTCGTTACCGCTAAATATGCAATAAAACGGATTTTTCTGTTTTTAAGGGTTTTTCAAGTACCATGTACGATCCGAAAATGCTACTTTGGAGTTTCCTTTGCAGTCGCCGTGGATCTGTCAACTTAGAACACCGTCGGGTACTTTACATGAACAACTTTTCGCGACTACCTGTTGGCATACCTTTTCTTAAGCAGCTTTAGAGTGAAACTATTTTCCGGCCTCCATTTCCTTTTCGTAATTTTCGTGCATTCCCGATCTGACTTTTGAAGGTGAACGACATGTTTTTATTCGGGGTTTACTAGGTAACGCTTTACAAACCGATTTTGGCCCAGATGAACACCATCGATTATAGGACACATTCGGTGCGATTGGTTCGGTATGTCCCTACTGTCGTTTCTTTTCTGTTATCTTGCTTTCTGAAGTAAGATTCGATTATATCTTCAGCGTGGGCTAATAGTCAAATTTATTTTCAGGCCCTTTTTCTGTTTCTTTTACGCTTTTCCTTCCGACTTCTTTCATCCTTTGTGATAACTTTTAGCTTCGATATATCTACCGTATCGAGCATCACACGTTTTCTGATTTAATATTTTTCTTCTTCGATTTTATACTCTACCTTTCGTTTGTTATGAGAATAGTACGTTAGTAAACCCTCATTTGCACTATTAGGCGATTAGACGAAGATTGCAAGCAATAACATTAATTTATTTTATAAACACGTCATTCGAGGAGGCCTCATAGAAACATCGTATCCGTGATTCACCTTAATTTGTAGTTTTTCTTTATCAGTCGAATTAATTCTTTTTATTTAGACTTTTAATTACTTATCTCGACTGGTTCCGTACGACCTTATGAAGTCAGACCTTTTTTGGTAGTACGAATCGCTTATACTGTTCGTGCATCGAATACGGGTGTTTAAGAAAAACGTTTGAATATTTTACCCACTTATAGATCTCATCAAACAAAAGAGTATTAATAAACAAGGATCCGAAAACGCTCTCTTTCCGAGATACGGGGTGTTAAAGTTAAAAAAAATTCCCGGCCGCTCCTGAAATCAATGAATAATTTAAATTTAAGTGAACCAAAACATGATCCTTAATAGCACTAATAAACCTTCAAAGTTTCAATAAAATCGGTGAAGGGGCTTTTGAGATTATGAATCATTTTAGTTTTTGTCTTAACATGTTTGGAGACGAGCAAAACTATGGGCTTTAGATTTTTCTTGAAAATGAAGCGAGATACGCTGGGCGTTATCTTTTTATAAAAAAACCAAATCGACCCCCTGGAATTACTGGATCAACTGTAATAGGTCGAAAAGATAACCTCATAAAGTTATAAATGCAAAAAATTCCATTAAATTGCCCGAAGCGTTTTTTAGATAACAATAAAAACAGATTTTTTGAAAGCTTTAATACCCTGTATCTCGGAAACGTAGTGTTTCCGGACCCATGTTTATTAAAATATCCGAATGTAGTATATCGTATTAATAAATACAGTAACAATTTGAATAGTGGGTTCATTTTGTGTTCACAAGCATGGTGTTATTAATGACTTGTGTATAATTGTCGTAGTTTGAATAAATGTATTGTTCATGTTTGACACTGGCAGTTGTTCTTTGGGTAGCTATTATGTTCTTATAGCATGTTTTTCGTCGTAGCTCACCTATTTCGTGTGGTTCGGCTCATAACAGGTGAGTGAATATAATATACTTTCTTTATGCCCATGACCCCTCTCCGGTATTTTGTTTCGGCTAGTTCTTTGGGATGCTACTACCAATATTGGACAGTTCTCGTTTATTACTATATTTTTATTCAAAATTGGGACATAATGGGTAAAATCTGTAACAACTATACTGTCTTCTTGAAGTAGAAAATATTTTTAGTTTCGAGAGGGCGATAGGTTTTGTAAGCTTCCTGCTTTCAGTCACTAAAATTGGATTGCAAATCAAATTGGCTGTTGTTACTCATAGTTCGAAGTAAAGTCACTGCATTTTTAATGATTCTTAATTGATTTGCTTAAAACCTGATGAATAGTAGAAATATCACACGAAATTCTGAAGGAGTTTAAAGCCCACAACGCGAGTACCAAATTTGAGTAAACTAAAAATATGCTGAAGGTAGCACAATCTAGAATATCATTAATTAGATTTCGAATAAAAGGAAGAAGCTAATCGTATAAACATAGCATGTAACTAAATTAACACATGATTTACAGTATCTTTAATGAATATATATTGCAACTGTTCATAGAAGTTGAGCTTGAAACATTTTAATAAGAACTAATCCCTAATAATTAGTAGGTAATTAGCAGTGCTAATGGTTAGCAAGAGACTACAAACAAAAAAAGACCCTAAAAATCGATAACAAAGCTCTCTGTATGACTAGACATTGAGCTGGAGCGCTGTATTCTAATTGTTGTGTGGGAGCTATTTCAAAGAACGTCGTAATTGATTGGGCGAGGTAATAATTGTTAGTTAAATGCAGTAGCTGCAGAGCACAGTACTTAAAAATATCGAGTATCCTGCTCACGATATGAAATTCGTATAGTTACAAGCAAGTAACGTACTGGAGTTGGTTATATTTCGTACTCCGGGAAAGCTAAGTTTTAATTGCAAATTTTTGATATATTACTTTTTCTTACATTGAAAACCGGATTAGATTTTTTCAGAAATTGTGTAGGAGAAAGGTGTTGATCACATTAAACAGTAAAGTTGTTCGATCAAAATACTAAAATTGTAGTCACGCAGACTTATAATCTTTCGAAGTAACTACTACAAACAGAACTTTTATGAATTTTTTGAAACACCTACCCATTCTTGTTCTTGCATTCTTCAGTGGGAAACCCTCATGCACTCGCTCGTTTCTAATCTCGATTTGCTTTACTCACACAGCACGCAAACTCGATACGTTACAACGGAACACATTTTTACCTATCATAATCCGCTTTGCAGTAGAGCTTGGTGTTTCTGGTGTAGCAGGAGTGGTTGAGGAGGACGCCGCAGACGCAGCAGGAGAGGCAATGCTCGTGCCAGCTTGCGTCTGCAACTCGCATCAGGTACCGATCATGGATTTTCTGGCCGCAGCCCTCGCACATTTCGTACGTTTTTTCGCATTTTATTATGCTGGCATCTGCAACAAATGGAAACATTTCTTTTTAAGTATGTAACTTTCCGACACTGCATGAAATTGCTACTAGGCGAATTTTAATTCGTGTGAAGGACATACGCGTAGAGCCGTACAAATTATTAAAATCGCAATATGTAGAACAATTGGAGAAATAAATTAGAGGTTTGGAGAAAAATTTAAAAATGCATAGGATAAACTACGATAATTTGTTTGATCCATGTTATCTACGCATATATTTAATAAATTTGTTTAGTGCGTCTAGAAAAATTAACTGACTGCTTTGTACTGATTGAAAGGTGAAATTTTTCGTGGGGGTGTAGACATATCGTTGTCCAACGTTTTACCTGAACATATTAATTAACAATGAGTGAGAAATTCATTTAATATCAGATTGGGCCTATAATACTATTTATTTATATCCGATACCTAGATTTGCTACTGGATTGCACTGCTCTCGTCGCAGAACAAGGTACCAGTTTAGTAAGTTGGACATTTTGAAAGAGCTCATTAATTGACATAATTAGGTGTCTGGACCCGAACTGTAACAGCAATCTCAGTAAGGAGACAGTCGCTTCGTCTCACTGTTATATTCAGATCAACGTGTTAGACAATTGGCAAGACTCAAACTGATTATTGAAAGTATTTTCCAGCAAGCAATTAGCGATAAAACTTTAGAAAAGTTGGAAAACTCAAAATGGCATAATATTAAATGTATGGCACTTAGCTTTTGCTAAAGAAATATTACTTCTAAAGAAGAAATAAAGAGGCATCAAAGCAAGTATATTATCACGATCATTGGACGTCCAGCTCTGGTCCGGACAAAAGAAGAGCAAAGGTGGATAAGGTAAAAAATCGTACGAATTAAATACAACAGCAACATGAAGATGACATTATATCAAATGGCAAACATCAGCAGTGCATCTACAAACAAAGTTTTTGACGAGACCATTCAAAAGCCCCTCAAAAGCCAAATCAAGGAATGCACATAACACATCCAAACACGATTGAAAGATATAAAATTTGTGAGTTTCAATTTACCGATTTTAAGCTATACGAACAAAAGCCCAAGTAAAACTGTTAAAATAAAAGTACCAAACACTCTACTGTCCATAGTATCCACACGTTTGCTAATGACACCCAGAAGCCGCTCTCTCGTTTCGCGTTCATTATAGATGGACTTACTATTTCACGTACAATTAAAAATAACTTGATGACGATACTTACTGGAAAAATAGGAACTAAATATTGACACAATTTTTCTAATTGAGATTAAAGAGCATTCCGCAGAGTGGCAATTAAAAAAGCAAGAAGATACATAATCCACAGGTATTTCAAGGTTTTATCCACTTATTGAACTAGTGTATTTGTTTCCGAATAAGCAGGTTTCAAATCAACACTCAAATTTGACAGAGGTACCTTAACTTGGGTGAAAGGAGAATCCTACTATTGTCACGTGTACCTATTCATGTAGATCAGAGTTCATAAAGAAAGTATTGAGTTGCTCATGTCTTAAAGGGCTAGTAAAGATTTCGAAGTCAATTGCTGAGGGTTGCGTAGGTATCGTGACGATGAAAAGCTATGACAGGATAAATAATGATGCTGAAAAAGAAACATATTAAGATGAAACTGACTTTTGAGAACCACTTCTGACATTTGCGATGCTCTCTTTCTTTGAAATCTAACATCACCTTTGAATGATGGTTTAAAAAGTTTGCATCATTTTTTAAAACAAAGTAAATGTTCTCTCTTCTTAGCTGTGCGGTTACTTCTTACGCGCAATACGAGGTTGGCATATCTGACCAAAATAGAATTTCGCTTTCGTTGGAATGTTGCTCAACGAAAGAAATTAATCGTGTCTAAATACATTTCAAGAATACATTTCTACTTTGCCAGAGTTTTAGGATATTTCAGGATAAAATGCTTTCATTTTCAAAGAAATTTCGTCTTGGATTCATATACTTCATAAATTTTCGTTATATTTACTGTAAAGTCCAGTTTTTGCTGATCTTTCTTGATTGCCTTTAAATTTAGATTCGTTTGATTTTACTTTTAATAACTTAGGACCAAGAGAGATGACTTAGGTAAGCTGACTGTTAACAATTTTTAAACGATTTCCGTGTCTTTAAATGATTCGGTTCATTACTTTTTTTCGTCTTCTTACTGTTATACAATTAACTCAAGCGATTTTTTTGATGAAGCGTCTAGAAAATTGAATTACTCGTTTTGCAAACAAATGCTGACAGCTATTGAAAACGTTATGAAAAATTATAATGACCTGCTCGCTTAAAGTATAATTTCTCTCTTGTCGAAGCGAGACTGTTTTCCAGCAATAGCAAAAAGTAATAATCGAACACTCTACGACGTTGTATTTTCTTCGAGTTCTAATATTTTTAATTTTGTAGGATGGCTGAACACCCAATGAGCAACATAAGTTATATAACGTCACAGAAAGGTTTCAAAGACTATAAAAACGCACCCTTAACATTGCAGTATATGTGTTTATTAAATTAAATAATTGTATTCTAATGCAAACGCATATAAAACGGAAACTTGATCTGGCTCGCCTGATTGTGTTTCCAGTAACATATCCATGTGAAACCGATTTCTACATGTATGTGTTTTGTTGTTTGTTCATAGATTTTAAGAATTAGCTTTAACAACGTAGCCGAAAATTTAAGGGCCTTGCTAATGTGTTTGCTCTGGCCGCGCTGAAATGTGTACGCAGTTAGTCTGTTAGTTTGTGGCAGATGCTAGCCTGATTTTAGCAAACCAGTGTGTGCTTGAGTTTTGCAGGCCTAAGTAAATGTGGGGCAACCGTCAGCTTAAAACAAGAGTTACAGCATTTCCCTACTATAGCAGAGAAGCGAGCTCAAATAGGCCTGCAAGACTCAGATCCAGATATTTTTCAACAGAAATTCGCTGCACATTACTGCAAGTGAGTGTTTTAATATATGTGGTCATTCGAGAGTGCCAGTGTAGAAGGACGCGTGAGTCATTACAGGCCAACGTGCGTATGCACACGCTTGTGTTTGGTGTACACTTCACATGGGTGTATGTGCAATAGGCTGTCATCACAAAGCCGCCATAGAAACAGCCACCGCAGGGTGAATTAAATCTTGCTAATATGAATGCGTAGTAGCATAGTTTTTTGTGCGTAGATGGTCATTATTGTTCTCATAAATGCGGAGTAGCAACAGCTCTTCGCTTCGTGATTTAGTATTTATGTGTGTTATTAGCTAGAGTTGTCTTTTACAGGAAATATAATAGATACTTGTTCTTAATATATGTGTCAACAAATTGGCTTTTTATTTGAGTATATTATTATAACATTTTTAAAGTAGCACGAGTTTAGGTCAACTTCTGGGGTTATTACAACTAGGTCTTTTGCTAACCACAAACCAACGTAAATGAAATAGGAGATATTTTATTGCTATTGAGTTAGCTGGCAATAATAAAGGGCAAAATAGTTTATAAAAACGATTAACTTTAAAGCTAATTTCCTGTGGAAAACCTAATCTCGATAGTGCCAAATTAAGAGTTGGGTAATATTGCCCAACCTGGAATTTAACTAAATGGGTTATACTCAGTTGCTGACATCATTTTTTGCACGAGCCCTGAAGGGATTTGCTTACACCTGTGGCGTATTCTTTTGTATTCTCTCAGAGCTACCTTGAGCCAATCTATTATTAGGCAAGTAATTGCACTCTGTGCAATTTAAGTATTTCGGTCAAATTATATTTTGTATTCGTACGATTTTTGCAAGACCTTGTCTCCGAGATATAATGCAAACATTATTGTTCCTTTGTTTTGCCTAGGTTACAGAGGGTCCCGACCTGATTTGTAGTATGCTCCAGTTATTTTGTTTCTTGGGCTTTGATCGTCCCTAATTTCTTGTAGCGCATTTACAATTATTTGAAGTGAATAATATGTTAATAAATGAGATTCTAGTTACATTTGCTTTCTTTGGGCTCAAGTTAAGGCGAGCCGAAGTAAAGTGGTTAAGTGAAACAAATACTTTTAAGCAATTTTTGTATTCTGAACCGGGCTCAGAGATTAAGTTTGTAACCTGAGCCTGACCTGGAAATGAACACATCATATTCTAAGAAAAGTATAATCATTTAGTGTAAAACGAATTAGTTTCAATTATTGCTTGCTAAAGTACTAATTAACCAAGAGGAGTAAGTATTCCGGCATGAGAGTCTTTTGTCAAGGACTTCGAACGTGGCAGAGTCTAACCTTTAGCTTGACATTTTGGCAGTTGCGCCCAGATTAAAAACAACGCAGGAAATTGCCACACATTTGTGGAGCTATACTGTCGAGATCAGGAGGATCCGATCTAACATTGAGTTAGTTGTGTACTGACCGGTTAACGTAGCTGACCTCTCAACGCCTTGAGCCGAGCGGCCATAAGGTTACCACAGGAGCTGTGGAGAAGCTGCCCAAAACTGTAATCTCGAGTTGTGCAGCCGCTCATCAGGTGGAAATGTGAACTCACACAAGAAAAAATGCATTGAATAGTCCCCGATGCAAGGTAATGACAGTCACTCGAAACCGTTTACAGATCGGTACTCGATGTGATCCAGGTGGTGGCAACTGAGCATAAAAGGGAATAACACCAAAAAGGCTTAAAATAGTCCAAAATATCAAGCAACGTGTGAGGGTAAACCTAGATTTACATACGTAAGTTAAAAAGAGGCTACAGTTGAGTATTGCTTCTGAAATAGTCTCTAATCCTGGCATAACCAGACGAATTTCAGTAACGGCACAACCAACATAGAGATACTGAATTGAACTTTTCGAACATATCGAAAGATTTCAGCTTTCTAAAATATCCACCACATAGCACCGGAAGCAATATCTCAATCAATCTCCCAAAACAAATACAGGAAATCTTTCAAAAATCACCAAAATTTTCCCAGCTCGGATCTTAAAAATTTACATAAAATTAGAAAGAAGATTTAGGCAACCGAAGATGCGACGACCTAACTTACATTAGCATGGCTGAAAAGTCAAGACAACTCCTGAATACTAACTTAATTAATGTAAAATTGACACGTAACACATTGTCTGCTTGAGTATTTCTTGCTGAACATTTCTGATGTTGAATATGTTAGCGTCAAGATAATTAAAACTCGTTACTTCATTGATCGTCTAGTTATAGCATAATGGCTCTTTTGATGTAGTTATTAACGCAATTTTTTATGTTTCAGCATGTCTTATGGCTTAATTTGCTCTCTAAATCGACTCGACTTCATATCCTTTGAAAAAATAATCTAAAATCCTTTCTTTTTTTTCTGGAGTTTACCGAGTTTGGAGTCTTTCCCATATTCTTTGTTTTGTTGTTCTTAAGTTTTAAGAAGTTTATTTTTAACTAGCCTAGATATCCTAAAGTGCATTTTCAATACGCCACTGTAACTGGCAAAAGCTCCTGCACTAAAATTCAATTTCATCCTCGCGTATCTCAGTACTAAGAACCCCAAAACGACGAGCTATTTAAAAATTTGCATTGTGGACGGGTAAGAAGGCGTCGAACAGTGGGTACCTGAAAAAAGCACGATTAAAGGGATAAATATTAATGATCTAAGCGCTTGTCGAGTTGGAAATCACCGGAAAAAGGATAATGACTGAACCAAGTCTCCTCTCCGCCGGCGGAAGGCAAGACATCCAGAGAGACTCCGAACAACGAAAACGTTTTCTGGTTTCGCATAATGAATCGACACAACGTGATTAGCGGTGCACTTAGCATCGCATGAGGAACCATCAGGAACCACGAGCAAAGCGCGGCACGGCCGATTGAGCACCCGCTCAGGCGTGATCCTGCTCCTGCAGGAACCGAGATGTTTGAATCTCACACCCCCCTGGGCACACGAGAGCTTTGTGTGCTCGCAGATGATGCGTTACAGACTAATAGGTGGGCAAACTTTCCGACCATTTAAATTTCATGATTCGATTTTGAATATGCCCTCGAGAAGGCAGAGGCGGCTTCCAGCGTTCAAATGCACCATATATTTGGGATTCAATTGATTGTCCTTGGTTTGTAACATCTAAGCTAGTAAAGGGCTTTTATATAATAAATCCTAGAAAGCTGAATTCTGGTATGGGTTAGGATATCTATAGCAATCATCGACTCAAAACTTGCTATACTGAAAAAAATACTAGCCTTAAAGTGGACATCCTTAATCTTTCAAGTCACAACTGGCATTAAAAAATGGAAACCTTCTGAACGACACCTATTCGTTGTTTGTAAATCCATAAAAAAACTCGCATTTTGCAAGCATCAGCGTCACAGTTGTTTAACAACACGGACTCAAGTATTCACAAGTCACAATACGCGTAATTATTACAAAAGCCTTTGTTTGGGTTCAAAAGGTGTAAGTCATATAATGTCAGAAATTGCTGGGTTTATCTATAAAGATGACGCGGTCTAAGCCGAAATTTTGTTGTCGATATTGATAATTTACGTAACCACAAACGCCAAAAAAAACCCTCCATAATAATTCGAGGTACATTCAATTTTGTATTATCCTGTAAAACTCCCATGTTGCAATTTAACCTCGTGTTGTTCATAAATATTTAATTATTTTAGTATAAAATGTTCGTATCATACAAGTGTTTGCTTAAATCTTGAAGCGGGGTAGCTTAGGCCCCTCAAATTTAAATATTTTGTGTACAGCTGATGGTAGTAACACTTTCAACTATGTATCAAGCGATATTTGAGGTTATGTTTCGTTCAATTATAGAGTGATTTAATTCGTGCTTCTAAAGGTTCTGGCGAATTAGATGAGTGTACCTAAAAGTAATCAGACTTTGTATTTACGTTGTCATTATAATAACAGCGACGTTTATTACAGTTTAATTTGAGAAATGAGCAACCTAAAGAAGGCTTGATCAGACGCAGAACTTACACATACCTATTGCTGACAGATTTGGTAATTTGGCGGATTCTGGTGATAAAGATGCTCAATTCTTAGATTGCGGAAGAAACCTGTCATATTCAGAGAATGGCAAAGTAGGTAGGTATTCCAGTCGAAGAAGAATTATACAAAAAACTAGTTATTTCGCCGGAAGCTGATGATCAAGAAGCTGTTAAGGATGCAGATGTTGACCTGAAGTTCTGATTTTAAGCGTTAGTGTGGTATTGCTGACTCATTTGTGGGAATTCTTAAAATACTAATCAAAAAGCCGAAAGTCAGTTTACTTCCTGGAATGCGAAGTATCAAATCCATCTAAGAAAATAAAAAATGTTTTACTTCTTCTAGTTACACCGTTTTCTAGGGATTCTCATCAAGGTAGGTGCTTGAGAACTATCTGAAACTGCTCAGGAATCTGAGGGTTTTAGAGTATTTCACCAATAATGTCAATAAAACCATGTGACAGTAACTTTTGCCAGACACTAATTTAAGTGATGAGAAAATGTAATAGAAACCAAATGGAAATGCATAAGGGATGGCATAAACTGATAAAGAGTTGCAAATTATTAAAAAAAAATTAAGAAACAGACCTGGGTGACTGAGGAAATAATGGAATTGAATATAAAAAGAATCTTTAAAAATGTGGATGTAGCGAAGAGGCTGATGCCCTTATAGGGAGATAACACCAAGACGGATAACGACGAACGACGTCCGACGAGAGAGATAACTTATGGTATAATACGTAATAAAATCAATGAAGCAAAATAATATTTGAGGTGTACAATACAATTAAACAAGCAACACATTGAAATGCCAAACTGATGGAGAAATACAGCAAAACGTCAGTAAAGGATGAGAGACTGCTGGCTAAGTTGTACTAGAACGAGGTAAGCACAGTCAGTGTTGGAGGCAAAGCAATAAACATCCTACCTGTAGAAAGGAAAATGTGAGCACAGCACTAATGGACGATTGGAATAGTAAATATGGTCAATTCTTTTATATGGTTGCGAAACCTGCAACTTTTGAATGTGAATGTATTGATATGGTCCTACATGACAAAGCAGGTTAAAATGAAATAATAATAAAGCAGCTCAATGATAATGCTCATAAAAGGATATTGATCGGAATTACTTCATTTTATCATTAGAGTTTTTATTTCTTACAATGGTATTAGTAGATCATTAATAAATAGTCCATTTGTGGTTACAATTGTAATTCAAATTAATTGAAGGTTATTCTGTTAGCCAAGCTTTATCTGAAAGAGGTAAATATTATCATAACAGGTTAAACAAAAGTTTAATTCTTACATATTTGGTGTAAAAAAGGGTGTATATCATAATATAGTTGAAAACAGAACTGTTAACCTAAAAAGTATGATTAATGATAAATGCAAAAGTCATAAAAATTGAAAAAAGAAACTTGTATTATCGATTGGTATAACCAAGGTGTTTGGCGGGTATTTTAAAAATAACAAGAACAAAAAAGTGGTCTAAAATTTATTAATTCGACTGACACAAGTTCAATTTTCACTGAATCAAATATTCAATTTTACATGATAAAATACTGGTATGTACAATTATATAAGGTCATGAAAGCCATAAAAGCTATAGTTGGGGATTGCTGCCCATGACGAGAAGGATAGCTGATGCAGATATCAATTGGATTGGAATACATAGAAGATAAATAGAGCTCGAAGAAAGAAGACATTACCAAATAAGTGTATAAAACCTTCAATTAATAAAAGCAGATCTGAGAAGGAAACAGTAATCACAAACAAACAAGCATTTATCCGCTACTTAAAAATATGAAATTGAATTCAATTAAACAACAGACGTATTAACGTATAATAAATTGAGTAAAATAAATCATAATTCAATCAAAGAAACATTAATAATTAAATTATTAAATTATGTACACATACAGTATAGCTAGTATAAAATCGGACTAAATGCAAATAATTAGTTTTCAAGTATATTTAGACAAAAGTTATTAAATATGACAAATGCAGATATACTTTTAATAAATACAATTGCCTCAATGTAAAATATTATAAATTTTATTGTGTTAATTAAATTTAACAGTAAAGCAAAGATTAAGAGTCGAACAATTAAAGTTATTATAAGTGCATGCTCAAGCTATGGACAGAAAGGTAAAATTTCGAACCAATTTTGATAAAACCCTGAGAACAATAGTAAATTTCAATAAAATAAAAATAAAAGCATTAAGACCACAACAATATAGACTAATTCTAAAGCTTCCCGTGATAAGAAGAAAAACGAATGAAGAGATACTCAAGTATCTAGTCAAGGGCGTTGTAACGGAGGATCATTATATACGGCTTCGACTTATAGGTACTCAACAGAAAAATTAAAGGCAATAAGTGGATAGGTCGCAAAAAACTTTTATGGTTATGAAATGTTTATCAGTGAACGGGGTGAACGCCAAAGTAACTACTTCACGATGCCCATGATCGAGAAAAATTTACTGAAATTGTGAATGAAGACCACAAGAAGACTCAAAATTCCCTTGATTGTAGCAAAACCTTCTGCGCACAATAGATACTTATCGAGAGCTATTTGCCAACATGAAGAAAATAAAAACTCCCTTCCTGGGACGCATAAGGCGCAACTCTAAATATGAATTCCACAATTAAATACGGAGGGAAAATTGAAGGAAGAAGAGAAATAAACAGAAAACGCATGTCAAGAATATGAAACATTACAGAATGGATCGAACAATGAACTATAGAAAGGTTAATAGGGGTATATTCCAATATCTGTTAAAATTTCTTAAAACAGAGTATAAAGTAAAAAGGTGGTAAACATAGAAATTTGAGTACTCCGATTCTGAATATCTAGTACTAGCTGTTACCCGCGACTTCGTTCGCGCGAGGTTCGTTATTTGTGTATTAAATAATGACTAATTATTTTCTGTCATCCCATCCCATCCCATCCCATCCTATTCCCGTCTCTTCCCGTTCCATCCCATCCCTTCTCTTCCCTTTCCGTCCCGTCCCGTCTCGTCTCGTCTCGTCCCTTTCCGTCCCATCCCGTCCCGTCCCGTCCCCTTCCATCCCATCCCTTCCCTTCCCTTTCCGTCTCGTCCCGTTTCGTCCCGCCCCGTCCGTCTCGCCCCTTCCCGTCGCGTTCTTTCCCCTCCCGTCCAGTCCCGTCCCGTCCCGTCCCCTCCCCTTCCATCCCATCCTTTCCCTTCTCTTTCCGTCCCGCCCCGCCCCGTCCGGTCCCGTCCCGTCCCGTTCCGTCCCTCCCCTTTCCTTCCCGCCCCAACCCGTTCCGTCCAGTCCGTCCCGTCCAGTTCAGTCCCGTCACGTCCCGTCCTTTTCCTTATGTCATGTCCACCGTCTTGGACTTAAAAATAAATGCTATTTTCGCAATCAACGTCCCAAAAAACCTCAATAACGACACCCATATCGTATTTTTGGCTTATTTACCCCATTTCACCCCCTAAGGGGTTGATTTTCGGAAAATCACAAAATACGTGTTTGCTTATTTGTTTTTAGGAGTACTCCTACGAAGTTTCAAGTCGAAATGTCTATTTAATATTATTTCTCCATACAAAATTGGAACCCCCATTTTACCTCTTTAGGGGTTGAATTTCGAAATATCCTTCCTTATTCCTTGTATACATGATAAAGGGAACCTCTGTGCAAAATTTCAGCTTTCTAGGTCCGAGGGTTTGGGCTGGGCGTTGATGAGTGAGTGAGTCAGTCAGGACTTTTAGAAATATATATAAGATTGCAGGCTGTGTGGAGGGGGGGGGGGGGAGCAAACATACAAAAGGCGCCGCACAGTAGATGCAAATCTATAAAAGCTAGCCGAAACCTTAGATGAACTTATACTCCAGCAGACATTGGGATACAAGGGGCTTTTATGTCGCTAATTACAAAACATTAAATTAAAATTGCTGTAAACAAAATGGCGGATTTATTATGGCGGCCACATGTGGAAAGTTATCAGGCTTTGATAAATATTGGTATATAGGGGTTTTCGAAGCAGCTGAATGCTATAAATAAAATGGTGGATCGTCTACTTATCGATGATTTTCCATCAATTATAGTTTTGTTCTACTGAGTTGTTGGGCATGTATTTAATTTTGCTAAAGTTTTTCCTAGATCCTATTTGAAGTACCTCTATCATTTCTTGTTATTTTTCTTTGCTTTCACTGAATGAATGCCTTATTTAGATAACTAAAAAAATACTATCTAGTTGCCAGAGCCCACATGAACAGGTAATAAATGAAATTGATTATATTATATCTAATAACAAAGATATAGTCATAGACACAAGCGTAATTAATACAGAGAATCTAGGTAGAGGTTATAGTATGGTAGTAGTAAAGGTGAATATGAACATATAGTTCAAGGACAACTAGCAAAAAGTAATCCCCACTAAATGAACGTAGAATGGGTGAACATGAAAATTACTGAATACCAGAGATAACTTCAAAAGTATAGGGTATCGAAAAATGGAAAAGACACTTTCTGTGATTGCGGATGCAATACAGACAGTACGTGGCACAGTAGGAACATCTCAAATGGCATCAGCAAGACAGGCTTAACGCATGAAAGAAAACTAATTAAAGAAACTTTTTTTGCTATGATAAGTGTAATAGGTCACCAAACATGGCATCAGTTAATATTCAGCAGCATTTCTGTGATGTTTGTTTATTTTTAACGTGATGTTATTGGTATCCTTATAGATACACGCATGTTGTGTCTGCCTGAATGCGTGTGTCACATATTCGTCGGCGCTGGATCAGCGCACTTAGTCTTCGATCGGCCTTGTCGACACTGATTGTTTCATAATGCAACGATAAGCAAGTACGCCAGGTAGATTTCTTTGGCTGAGCGGGAAAAGCGTCTGACTAGCAATCAGATTGCTCATGACTATGACGCAGAGTAAAATTTTTCAATTTTTTTGAGAAGTAACGCAATTAACGTTGTTTAGTGTTTACTTTAATTTTTCAGTATTTTTAAAAACATTAAGATATTATTACTTTTTTGTACATAATTTTAAATACTTTTCAACCGTCATACAATCTTACGAAAGTTGTTAGTGTCGTCATGCTTTCTTTATTAAATACTTGAAAACATTTTGTTTTGTACCCTACTGATTTACTTATAATACAATTTAAAAATACAAAATATATTTTAATTGTAGTAAGTGCACATCTGGTGCGCTAAAAACTTTATTTACACATTTTTGAGTATACATTTTATTTTTAATTTTTAAAATAGGGTTTTCCCGCAAAATAACATATACTTATTTGCAAGATGGCGGCTACATCCCACCTCGTAGAAGTTGCAACACCACAGATTCTCATTGAGTAGGCCATAAAGTACATTTAGACCAATTTTTAGCTTTATACCTTGTTTGTAGGTCAGTTATGCTAAATATCCTGTGCTAAGCAAGAACTGAGGAAATGCAACATGTGATTAAGACATCTAGGTATGTATACATAAGAGACATGCACCAGAGAAAAAATATTTTTATTCAATTTTGACAGTTTAAAGTGATATTATTAAATCCATAAAAACCTTCATAAACAGTCTATGATTCACAAGTGAAATAAAAGTGTTTTAATTCACTAGAGAATTAAAAAAGTTTAATTCATTAGCAAATTAAAAAAGCCTCAATGAAGAACAACATATAATTATTATTTCTACAAATATTTACATTCAATTATTTCTTCTCTTTGTAGTGTGTAATATATAATTACTAAAATTTATATCAAATCGATGATGATTGGTGAAATTTATATCTTAATTAGAATATTTTTAAATTTTTTATTCAAAATTTTTCCAAAATTGAATAAAAACATATATACGCCACGTGAATTAAACATTTATTAACTCAAAGATATGCTGTCACTCGTACTTTTTTGTGAATAAGCATATGTTTAATTCATTTGATGTATAATATTTATGAGCAATATGAAAATGTGACAGTTTACGAGCAGTTGGTTGCCCAAATTTTGGCGCACCTTCAAGAGGATAAAATCAACGATATCTTGTAATATTATGCTATTATTATGGCGAAAGAGGGATTACTACCCATATAATTGATGACGAACAATCTTACACTACTTGGGATGGTTTGCAAGAACAAGCTGGACACACCACAAGAATTAAAATAAAGTTCTTCTCTAGAGTATATACAATATATCTGATATCATGTGCAACAGGGGGAGACGTCTGTAGTAAATTTAGCTAAGCATCAACGAGGTTTGCGCGTGGTCTGTGCTGAGGTGCATCCATTTGTTAGATCTGACTTTTTGAGCACATAAAACTCACCTACTTACATCGTGTACTCCCTGTATACTTACAAAAAATAAAGTGGTGGATTTATTGTCTTCTCTACACTTTGGAGATAGCATTTCGAGAGAAGATGATAGAAAACCAATAATTATATGTATTGGCACCAACGGTAGTGTAGAAAGTACAGATAAATTAGTTAGAGAATAAACTTGAGCTACCTACTATCAACAGACTTTATATCAACATACTAGATGTATCGACAGGCTTCGATGAAAATTTTGTTAGATTATCTATTTAGTAATAGAACAGAGTTTGTCAAACGTCTAGTTTTTGAGATTTATGACAACATGTTATAATAAAAAGGCACAACCAGCCTACTTAATTGAAATTTTGTATATACAGTGTGCTTCACCAACTATCGAACATAGGCAAATTAACATTGGAAAATTATTGGGCAATCAACTATTGTTGTGTAGGCTTCGAGGTACGTGATTGGTCAAAAATTACGAACTTCAAATTAATTTCAAATTGTTTCCATTTCTGACCAATCGCGAACCTCGATGCGTACACAGTGTCTGAAGTTTTCCAGTAATGCACTGTAGAAAGTGGTTAAAAAAACGCAGTTTGTTGACTGGGAGGATTACGTTAATGTTAATATGTATGTTGGATACTGAAGTTGTAATAATTTGTTTGAGCAGGAAGACCAGACAAAACCATTTAAAACAATTGTAGCCTACGTTAACTTCCAAGGTAATAAACACAGCGGTGCTTATGAATTACTAACATATAACTATATGTACTATTATAAACAGAGGTAAGCGCTTGTAGTTCTACCTACAAATATGGGTCAAAAATGTAGGCTGCAGCAATTGCAAATTCTAAACTAAGTGTTACATATTGTCCCTAAAATTATACATATTAAACATAGTTTAAACACACACTAATAGTTGATCCATTCATAATTTCTTAATGTAAAACATATTGTATTAATGTGTCTGCTTTTTTTTCAATAGTTTATTTTTTAATTAATCCCATCTCATGTCATTTATATTTAATGATGTGACCATAGTAGTAGTATACGTCCACTAAACTTTTTTGATATCTACATTCGAAAACATGCGAAGTGGAGGAGTCAAAGCTTCTGTCACCAGCGTTTGTTTCTACAGAAACTTTTAAATAATCTAATTCCCAGCTCCGCGCTAATGATAAACAACTTCATACACACATAAAAACTGCTGTAAGAGATTACCTATTAGTTTTTTGTTTACATATGTGCTGCTATGTGAGACTAGCGTTTTAGCTCATCACACAGATCGCCATATTTTGTTTAATATAATTTTTGCATTTTTCAGATTGAATTGTAAATAAGAAAGTTGCGGCAGAAAATGTTTAACGTGCTTGATCAAGAAACGTTTGCTTGATCAAATAACGAGTGGCCAATATCCGTAATTATGTTGAAAATAATTTAATGTTT
>OW679201.1:80647893-80675627 GCA_940337035.1 Agriotes lineatus | reverse complement strand
ATGATTTTCCATCATAAGACTTAAATTATAGTTTGTTGGGAAAATATTTAGTTTTGCTAAAGTTTTTCCTAGATCTTATTTGAAGTACCTCTATCATTTCTTGTTATTCTTCTTTGCTTTTACTGAATGAATGCCTTATTTAGAAAACTAAAAAAATACTATCTAGTTGCCAGAGCCCACATGAACAGGTAATAAATGAAATTGATTATATTAATATATCTAATAACAAAAATATAGTCATAGACACAAGCGTAATTAATACAGAGAATCTAGGTAGAGGTTATACTAAAGGTGTATATGAACATATAGTACAAGGACAACTAGCACAAAGTAATCCCCACTAAATGAACGTAGAATAGGCGAAAATAAAAATTACTGAATACGAGAGAAAACTTCAAAAGTATAGGGTATCGAAAAATGGAAAGGACACTTTCTGTGATTGCGGATGCAATACAGACAGTACGTAGTACAATAGGAACATCTCAAATGACATCAGCAAGACAGGCTTACCGCATGAAAGAAAAATAATTAAAGAAACTTTTTTTGTTATGATAAGTGTAATAGGTCACCAAACATGGCATCAGTTAATATTCAGCAGCATTTCTGTGATGTTTGTTTATTTTTAACATGATGTTATTGGTATCCTTATAGATACACGCATGTTGTGTCTGCCTGAATGCGTGTGTCACATATTCGTCGGCGCTGGTTCAGCGCACTTAGTCTTCGATCGGCCTTGTCGACACTGATTGTTTCATAATGCAACGATAAGCAAGTACACCAGGTAGATTTCTTTGGCTGAGCGGGAAAAGCGTCTGACTAGCAATCAGATTGCTCATGACTATGACGCAGAGTAAAATTTTTCAATTTTTTGTACATAATTTTAAATACTTTTTAACCGTCATACAATCTTACAAAAGTTGTTAGTGTCGTCATGCTTTCTTTATTAAATACTTTGTTTTGTACCCTACTGATTTACTTATAATACAATTTAAAAATACAAAATATATTTTAATTGCAGTAAGTCCACATATGGTGCGCTAAAAAACTTTATTTACACATTTTTGAGTATACATTTTATTTTTAATTTTTAAAATAGGGTTTTCCCGCAAAATAACATATACTTATTTGCAAGATGGCGGCTACATCCCACCTCGTAGAAGTTGCAACACCACAGATTCTCATTGAGTAGGCCATAAAGTACATTTAGACCAATTTTTAGCTTTATACCTTGTTTGTAGGTCAGTTATGCTAAATATCCTGTGCTAAGCAAGAACTGAGGAAATGCAACATGTGATTAAGACATCTAGGTATGTATACATAAGAGACATGCACCAGAGAAAAAATATTTTTATTCAATTTTGACAGTTTAAAGTGATATTATTAAATCCATAAAAACCTTCATAAACAGTCTATGATTCACAAGTGAAATAAAAGTGTTTTAATTCACTAGAGAATTAAAAAAGTTTAATTCACTAGCAAATTAAAAAAGCCTCAATGAAGAACAACATATAATTATTATTTCTACAAATATTTACATTCAATTATTTCTTCTCTTTGTAGTGTGTAATATATAATTACTAAAATTTAGATCAAATCGATGATGATTGGGGAAATTTATATCTTAATTTGAATATTTTAAATTTTTTTATTCAAAATTTCTTCAAAATTGAATAAAAACGTATATACGCCACGTGAATTAAACATTTATTAACTCAAAGATTATGATCTCACTCGCACGTTTTTGTGAATAAACGTATGTTTAATTCATTTGATGTATTATATTTATGAGCCATATGAAAATGTGACAGTTGACGAGCAGTTGGTTGCCCAAATTTTGGCGCAGCATCAAGAGGATAAAATCAACGATATCTTGTAATACCGGGTGGCCATAAATATCTGAGATCCCGGTAGCCATGGAGTTAGCTACTTATAAATGTTGGTTAGCATTATATTTCAATTATTATAATAAGTATTGGTATGAAATGTAATAAAATGCAAATAAGACAAGGTGAATGTGCCGCAGATTTTGCAGTTTAGCCTACGACTAGATTATAAAAATCTCCTATTCTAACTTCAATACTTATTGCAATCTGTAATAATTTTTGACAGTTAAGAATTTTAGTTGTGATGACATTAATGACATTTCGTTTAGTTGGATTCATCACATTAATAAAGCGGTGTTGATTCCAAAGGTAATGTGATTTCAGATATTTATGGCCACCCGGTATTATGCTATTATGCTGGCGAAAGAGGGATTACTACCGATATAATTGATGACCAACAATCTTACACTACTTGGAATGGTTTGCAAGAACAAGCTGGACACACCACTCTTTTCTAGAGTGTATACAATATACCTGATATCATGTGCAACAGAGGGAGACGTCCGTGGTAAATTTAGCTAAGCATCAACGAGGTCTGCTCATGGTCTGTGCTGAGGTGCATCCATTTGTTGGATCTGACTTTTTGAGCACATAAAACTCACCCACTTACATCGTGTACTCCTTGTATACTTACAAAAAATAAAGTGGTGGATTTATTGTCTTCTCTACACTATGGAGATAGCATTTCGAGAGAAGATGATAGAAAACCAATAATTATATGTATTGGCACCAACGGTAGTGTAGAAAGTACATATAAATTAGTTAGAGAATAAACTTGTGCTACCTACTATCAACAGACTTTATATCAACATACTAGATATATCGACAGGCCTCGATTAAAATCTTGTTAAATTATCTATTTAATAATTGAACGGAGTTTGTCAAGCGTCTAGATTTTGATATTTAAGACAACAAAGTTATAATAAAAATGCACAACCAGCCTACCTAATTGAAATTTTGTATAGGTATACAGTGTGCTTCACCAACTATCGGACATAGGCAAATTAACATTGGAAAATTATTAGGCAATCAACTATTGTTGTGTAGGCTTCGAGGTACGTGATAGGTCAAAAATTACGAACTTCAAATTAATTTCAAATTGTTTCCATTTCTGACCAATCGCGAACCTTGATGCGTACACAGTGTCTGAAGTTTTCCAGTAATACACTGTAGAAAGTGGTTCAAAAAACGCAGTTTGTTGACTGGGAGGATCAGGTTAATGTTAATATGTATGTTGGATACTGAAGTTGTAATAATTATTTTGAGCAGGAAGACCAGACAAAACCATTTAGAACAATTGTAGCCTACGTTAACTCCCAAGGAAATAAACACAGTGGTGCTTATGAATTACTAACATATAACTATATTTACTATTATAAACAGAGGTAAGCGCTTGTAGTTCTACCTACAAATATGGGTTAAAAATGTAGGCTGCAGCAATTGCAAATTCTAAACTAAGTGTTACATATTGTCCCTAAAATTTTCCCGAAATATGTATACATATTAAACATAGTTTAAACACACACTAATAGTTGATCCATTCATAATTTCTTAATGTAAAACATATTGTATTAATGTGTCTGCTTCTTTTTTCCAATAGTTTATTTTTTAATTCATCCCATCTCATGTCATTTAGATTTAATGATGTGACCATAGTAGTAGTATACGTCCACTAAACTTTTTTGATATCTACATTCGAAAACATGTGAAGTGGAGGAGTCAAAGCTTCTGTCACCAGCGTTTGTTTCTACAGAAACTTTTAAATAATCTAGTTCCCAGCTCCGTGCTAATGATAAACAACTTCATACACACATAAAAACTGCTGTAAGAGATTACCTGTTAGTTTTTTGTTTACATGTGAGCTGCTATGTGAGACTAGCGTTTTAGCTCATCACACAGGTCGCCATTGAATTGTAAATAAGAAAGTGGCGGCAGAAAATGTTTAACGTACTTGATCAAGAAACGTTTGCTTGATCAAATAACGAGTGGCCAATGTCCGTAATTATGTTGAAAATAGTTGAAAATATTTTAATGTTTCTTATTAGACTAAAACAGTCAAACAAAACACTTAGTAATGTGAATCACATTGATTTCTAAAGGGAAAAATACCGTTGTCGGTAAGATTGGAGAGAATCTAAGTTGTAATCAGATGGCTTAATCACTCGGCCAGGAATGCTACGCAACACACAGACGTATCGTTGTATTGTGACCACATAAGGAAGTAGGACCGTTCGCGGAGATCGGATGATGAAAACGTGATACACGCAGGCAGGCAGATACGAAGGCACATTATATTTTTAAATATAAGAACAAACATATTTCTTAATTTTAATCCTCAAAGTAAGTTGCCAAATTTTGGAATAATCTTTACGAGCCGCCCTGTATAGGCACTAACTTATATTAGAATAAAGTATGATCAATAATAATTTTCATCTAGTATGGCTATGGAATAGTTCCTAATTTATGAATGCAACTACTTTTTTACTTAAATGTCAAACTTGACATTTGCTTTTTATGAGTTATAGTTGCATTCATAAATTAGAAAGTATTCCATGGCCATACTAGATTGAAATAATTTGTGATTATACTATATTTTCCTTGTATATTTTTAATCTTGACTGTTGCGTTAGTACTTTTTAACTGTCATTAATATTTTATTGTGTGCTTCTATAACTATTTACAAATATTTTGCAACAATTTGCAGCAGTAAACAACAGCTTAGAATATTAAACTATAAATTTAAATACAGCAGCCTCTTGAACATAAATCAAGCAAAATATAAAAAAGTATAGGTGTGTTATCTAATAAAAACTTACAAAGGTAGCTCATGCTGGTTCCACCCGATTCACAGTTTTTGCCATATGAGGAGATTTTGTTATTTTTGTTGTAAAGCATGAGAAACGTCCATGAGCTAAACAAAAAGGCCGACAGATCAACCCGTTAAGCTAATTATATTTTAGATATTATCGCTTGATTTGGACGTTGTTTCATTCAGAATAATGAGAACGATTATTATAATGGATAAAAGCTGCCGTAATTCATATTTTAATTATCATTGTCGTTGTTGGTTAATGCTACTTTATTGATAACCATCTGGAATTACCAGCGATATTGTGTTGTTTCATTGGCAAAGTTCGAACCGTACGGGAACGTATTAGAAGTGTCTGTTAATCAGAAATAGAAAGGGGAAAACTAAATAAAGAATAATAAAAATTAACTTAACTTTTTTTTTTATAAAACTCGTTTGTATAATTTTAAATACGACGTCCTAAAAGACAACTAGAAGATAAAGAAGTATAATTTTAAACTGGAAATGAGAGTATGAATTTTGTTATTTAGAATAAAGGCTTGAGTATTTTAGGATTCAAATTTCAAACGCTGGAATAATAAAAGTAATCAAGCAATAGCAACATAATTTTTGTTTTTTTCGAACATTTTTCAATAAAAATGTAAAATTTAATATTTTTATATATCAGATTTAGTTTTGAATTACTTACATACTTTAATGCAACACATTTTTATACATTTCGACATACCTCAACTCACTTAGAAACTATGGTTAAGAATCATTTGACGCTACCTCGTAATATAATTTAAAAAAACCGCTTGTAACGTTACACCAAGTGGAAAAATGCAAATAATACACTAGAAACTGTTAGCACTACTATTCAGGACCTGAAATATGGAGAAGTCGTTTTTCAAGAGCCGAATGTGTTTCGTCGTTCTTGCGTTGATTTGTATAAGGGGTGTTGTTTTAATTACTAAATCCACTAAGGTTTTGAACTCCTGTATGTAGTAAGATATGTTTTGATATTTTATACGATTCTCCTGTTATATGTAAGAGATCTTATTTTCACACACTTACTATTTAAAACAATTTGATTAACTGCTTGAGAAAACACTGATTCTATTTGTAATAATCAAGTTAATTTATTACTATCGAGTTTATTCTACTCTGTCAAAATTTAATTTAATTATTGGCCTACTTTACCTCAAGCATGAACAATACATACTGTTCTTGATATGGTATCTTATAATTAAAATGGAATTTTAAATGTTCGTAGAACAAACCTTTGGAATTAGCTATTTATGCTACAAGTGCTAAAAGTGCCTGTTTTTGCACGGCTGGCTGAGTTTCACAACACTTTTAGCACGAGTTTGCATATAATATTTTTACTACGATTTTAAATTTGCTATTATCAATCTATAAATATCGATTTAACAAAGGTCTACTTTTTTGACAGTTAGAATTTATGTAAATAAAAAAGGCAGTGGTTACGTAGTCGGCATCGGCATCGGTGACTATTTCTGCACCCGATACTAATTATTTATAGTAATAATTTTACTTTGTTCATTACATAATGCTTTAGTTATTTTATTTTTATCGGTGTTGTTATAGAGCATTAACCAAATTAATTTCAGTATCGTTAAGAAGACTTAGTGCGCTAATGGATTGATATTACTACACTCAGTGCGGTAATGGATATTATCGCACTCTTTTTATATATACAAAAATACATTGAACCAGAATTTATTGATGAAGATAAAATATTGAACAATACACGTTTGCTTATGGCACTTAACGAGACTCGTAATCAAACTTGTATCGTTAATATCTATATCACTGACGAAAGAAACACTATAACCTCACTTTCAGTTTAAAAGACGTGACTTCAAAATCAGCTGTTTAGCGTGTGCTAAAGGTAAACAGCTGATTTTATTTTCAGCATGCTGATTTATATGTTATTTTAAGTTCGACAAGCTATTGGTAAAAAGCCTACTTTTAGTAGGGGTCGTAAAAAATACTTAGAGTGGAGGTCTAACTTTGGTCCGGGTCCGTGTCCAGTAATAATAATTGTACATTTCATAATATTACTGCCGTGGTAATGTAAGAAAGAAGTTCACGCAATGTAATGCAATGTTCTGTCCGAACAAAAACCTATACTCCTAGTTACCATTTTACAATTTAGTTATACACAAATCTTAATAAAAAAAATGATATAGAAGACTTTCTTTTATGTTTAGTACTATATTGGCAACGTACAATGCAAATTAGCTTGATTTTATTGTTATAGGAAAATAATTTGTGACTTCATGCCAATACACATATAACAATTAGTTGCGTAGATTGTATACAGGGTGTGTCTTAAGTCGACTGTGTAACTACTGGAGATACATTGTAACATAAAAAGTCAAAAACTTCAAAGTTGGAGCTGCACTCTCTGCAGCACAAATTGAATCAATAGTCAGCTTTTGTCGCAAAAGAATTGATTTTTACACCAATAATTGTGTATAATATAATTGCTGTTATGCTCTTATAACTAGAATTAGTTAAATAAGTTTGTCGTAAGTCACTAGAAAATGTAGTAGTAACAGTTATAAGTATTAAACGTGTATTTTAGTTGTACACTGAATTGTTGATCTTAATATTCAATGCAAGTAAGGGTACATTAAGTGTTAAAAACGGTAAGGACATTTTAATGATCGAAGACAATTGTTTGGAGACAAAGCGCAGCGACGACTGCAATTATTATCTAAGACTGGTAGCCGTGATGGTTATTATGACGTTTCTTGCGCGTATGAATTTTTTAATAAATACTGAATACAGATGCATACAGTAGGCATTTGTATAGTAATCATTGTTACATAAAAATTATTAAAATATTTGGTTCATTTTGAATAAATTTACTTAGGTACCGTTCTATAACGCCAAAATACTTACTGTAGAGTTTGTAGTAAGCAATCAAATTATTAACATTGCAAATTGCAGGATACTATTCCATTACTTTTCTTTAATTTTCACTTTAGCTTGGCGTTTTCAAGATAGAATACCCGAATTTTGAACGATAAATTTGTGAATGTTAGTAAACCCGTAGGAGAGCGTATACATTATCCAAGTTATGCAATGTTGGAGCATAAACTGTAAGTTTCTTTATCTACTCCAGTGGGATAAGTAACTCATTACGTCACGAAGCCATAATGAAGCCACTACCTAACGGAAACAGTGTCAAATGAATGACATACTGACAGTTGCCTACTAAAACATTTTGTAAAATACATGTGTGATAATGCATCATTAATATACTTGTGTGCTTACATAACTCGTGCTACGCACTCGTTTGTAAATTACACACACGTATATTAATGATGCTCTTACTCCACTTGTATAGTAAATAACTATTATAACCCCTACAAGGATAATCTGTGACTATTGAGTAACTCAGTTTTTGAAATTTTGATAACAGTCTAGTAATGAAGGTACAAATTTATGTTACACTATATTAAATATACTGCACATGTGCACATAATAGTTAGGTATTTACGATACAAGTATTCTAAGCGTTCATATTCGATACGAGTTGGGAAAGCTATCAAACATTCATAACCTATTGAATATAGTAATATAAAGTTACGATGCGGATTTTGTACAAAGTGTTATCTACTTTCATAAAGTAATTAAATATTTTGACGGTTCATCAAATTTAAATTTACTTAAACAAGAATAGGCTGAACCAGTTTTCGCTAAAATCTAGTTTGTTCGTGATGTTTATTTTTCTTTTCCGTCACAACACGTGGATCGCAATAAGATTCTTTATAAATTTTTTTCTTCTCTATTATTCGGTTATGTTTAAAAATAAAATAATAATATGAAACAATAAAACTCAATAGTCTTCTCCACGAACATTTATTTTAGTGGCGACATGTTTCAAAACCAAACTGTTTTTATCCTCAGGTCATAATAATCGTCTACAGAGGCATATGATGGTTAACAATGATGTGCATAATAAAAAAAGTCACTTACTAGTAACAGTAGTTGAAGCACATGTTAAAGTGAGGTTAAAATGAAGTTAAGATTTTAAAAACGTTGAAGACAAGGTGGGAATTAAATTACAAAACACACCACATTGGAGAAGAAAAATTAATTAACCAGCAAACTACGTTATAAAAATCGTTACACTGGTTAATACTACAAATTTAAAACTTTTAAATTAGGCAAGTAACGGAGTAGTTGACATTGAAGATGAACAGCACTCAGACTAAAATTAAAAACAAAAGTAACTAGCTTAGGCTACAAGTCGAAAAATCGCTAGATTCAATGACAATGAAATTACCAGAGAGGGTTAAAGAATATAAGAACAAAATGAAAACCAAGTAAGAGACGAAATCAGCAGGTAAATAAAGCAAACCATTTAGTATTCAAGAAAATGTAATTGGTATCAGAATCTGTGACTTAATTGAGTCTGAATTCATTATTATTAGGCATAATTTCAAAAATTTCAAGTAAAATCAACAACATACCTTTATTAGCTATATGCAATTTTTTTTTTAATCTTTATTAGAATCAAAGCTTTGGTTAGACTCCAAAATGTGATTAGCAAAAGCAGATTTATTAGGTTGGTCGATTGTAAATTTATGGTTTCTAATACAAGCGTAATGTTCTTTGATTATTTTTCGGAAAGTACGTTCAGTTTGACCAATATAAAAACAGTCGCAAGACGAACAGTCAAGACGGTAGACATCAGATCTTTCTAGTAGTAGACTACTAAATACCTAATAAATTTGCTTTCAGATTCATCCCAAAAATTCGAAATTGACAGCAAGCTTTTAAAAAAAATCGCAAAACCGGAAGTATGGTGTTTACTCTTGCAATTTTTCAGTTTTTTTCGATTTTTTCAAAAAAACGTTCTAACGATATTTTTCAAACTTTACGTTTTTATTACGTTTCTAATGTGTATTGATGTGAGGTAGGTGATTTTCCAGTTGAATACCTCTAAAATGATTTTATTTTGTTTTTTCTTCTACTTCTTTTATTAACTTCTATTTTAAATAGATCATCCGGTATATCATTACATTTTTAAATTGAGTGTAAAATTCTAGAGAAAATTTGTCTCTTGAACGAACGCTCTATTTTGTACCGTTTTTTGTAGGATTTGGGAGTTTTGAAAATTTCTGACAAATGCTTAAAAATTAAAAATTCAATGTTTGTATAATTATAAGATCACTGTAAAAGGAAGTTGTGTGCGTGTATCACACCAGATTTATTACATTTATTAAACCTTTATATAGCGATATATAAAAGAGTTGAGGATACTTTTACACATATTTATAAAGGCTGTTTCAAAAAGAACGCAATTCTTAATTTTAAAATGAAACGCATGTTTTTTTGAGGTATTGCAGATATTTTTATTGAATTTTAAAGTAGACATGTTCCGATTAATTATGGAATAAAATATCTTTCAAATGGCTCTCGCGACTCTGGACGCAGACCCTTGCTCTTTTGATGAAATTATATATGACGTTTTCTTAGAGTCGCGGCTCTATCTCATTGATTACGCTTTGGATACCGGCATTGAGCTTGGGAATTGTTCGAGGGTTATTCGCATAGCCCTAAGATTTCAAAAACCTCAAAGAAAGAAGTCGCACGGCGTCAAATCGCACGATCTCGGTGGCCAATTTCCCTTTGAAACAATGGGGTCCAAAGATCGTTTTCCAAATAAATCAATTATTTCACGCGCAGCGTGGCAGGTTGCCCCGTCTTGCTGAAACCACATGTCTTCCAGGTCCATACCTTCTACTTGAGGCCACAAGACGTAACGTTCCCAGATTTTCAGGAACACTCACATTCACAGTTGCAATGTTTTCTAGAGACCGACCGGAACGACAATGTACAGGAGACTTACTGTCCATAATTGATCCAATTTTCACCAATTTCTTAATCAATCTTTAAAAAGTGGACAGATTTGGTGCACTGTCAGGACTGAAAATTTCACGAATAATCAAAAATGACAGATGTAAAATTGTTAGGGTTGCAACTTTTACAGAAAAAAAACGGCGCGAAATTTAAAAATTGCGTTCTTTTTGAAAGACCCGTTATTTAAATCAACGAGAATCTGCAGACCGAACAAATTTCGGTAAATATGCATATATGAGTGCTAATGGGTGTTCCATTCACATAAGTTACATACGTAGGTTTGGCATTTTGCAAGAAATAGTTTTTCAGTTTAAGATTTGCCAAAAAAAATGTCATGTATCAGTTTTAGCCAATCAGTTTGATTATCACTTGACGTTAGAGTGCAGAAAGTGAGTACCTTCAACAACCAGAAAAGCGTTTAAAAACAAATCTGGAAAACCGTTAATTCTACAATGCTTTTGTGTATTTTCTAACGTAGATTCCGCAAAATACTCAAACATTTAAAAAAAATGTAAGTGTCCTACTTCATCCATTTGAGGCATATCTGGTTAGATAATTTTGGTTGTTAGATTGCAGCACTTTCTAGTAGTAAATTGTTCACCAAATTTTATTACTTTATAGTAAAGTGGTGTTGCTGTCCCTTCAGGGAGCTGTAACTCTCTTAGGGAGTATTTCCGGGGCGATAGCAGGCTTTACATGCTTCCAACGGTTGGTCGTCGCCAAGTAAATCACCATGTATGTTCGTATAGACACTTTGAAACCTACTTACATACAAATTGAATTTTGAAAGCTTTAATAAAGTATTTTTAAACTAACCATGGTCTGATTATGTCCTTTCATTTTCAGCAACTTTTACTTTTCAAATTTATGGCACAAAGTATTTGTTTATAAGATTTCTTATCGGTTTCTAGTCAGAATTATATCTTTCACAGCCCCACTTAAAGTTGAAAGAAATTAAATAAACAAATTTCTAGTTTTTTTTTAAGTTTTGAGAAACTAACCTGCCAATTTATCTCAAATTTTGTAAATCTATAAAGCAGCTTAAGCACTATTGCTTAGTATAAAATTGAAACTGTTACAACTCAAAACCCAATATAAATTGTAAAGTAAACATTTTGAATATCAAAACGAAAGAATTATTGTCAATCGTAATATGTATGTCAAACTGCCCAGCATTTTTTCAAATTACATCATTCTCATGTGATTGGGCGAAACTTTGAAATTCTAGTTCTCTGATTGGTCAAACATTTTGGAGGAAAATAGTCATAAAATTTGCATAGATTAATGTAATATCTCGTTTTCCTTCCATTGCATTACAATATTAACTATATTACTTATATTAAATATTTTATTGGTTAACTCCTTTTCCCACCTCCTTATATTTTGTCGCACAAAATGCCTTTAGACTATTTAAAATGAATTTCGTTGTTTAATAGAAATCTTTATCAGTAAAAATACAACAAAATACTTTTTGGGTCTTTGCAGTAAATAAATGTAGGCTAAAACTATTCAGGTCAGTTAACTCTGTTAACACCTTCTTTTATTGGAAATTTTATTAATTTTCAATGTGATCAGACTCAGGTTAGTATTTAGTTTCTGCCTATGAACGTATTCGTAAGATTGTATTTCTGATTTGGGGGACTTGTTTTTGCAAGTTTACAGAGTTGGCTTAGAATATCGTTGGGTGTTTATGGTCTAATGTATACAAAGAGCACTATAACAATAATAAACAAGGACACCATTCCCTGCAACTGGTTAGCATCTATCAATTATTAGAGCCACCAACATAAAACCCAATTTCATATTAAACATGTTAAAACCAATTTACTTTGTATTGAAAAGTTGTTCCACTGACTTTTTGTTCCATAAAATAACATGATGTGTCTAGATTTAAAATACAACTTGGCAACACTGTAGGTCAATGCTTTGCCACATGGGCGCCATTTTGTGTCAACAGCCTTTGTGGTTCGGTTTTACAGTGTGTTTATTTTTGTGCCTTTTTAAAATTTTTCAATGTGTCGGTAAGTAGATTCTTTAATATGCATTTCTGGCTTGCTAGTATTTAATTACGGTGCATTTCTTTACTTTTTCCATTTTTTGACCATGAGGAAGGCCAAATACATTTCTCCAATAAAAATTGCTGAAAGAAAAACTGTATTATTAAACACTGCACATTCCCAGAGGAAGTGAGCAACAACTGTCAATGCTTTGCAAGCATCAATCGACAGAATACAGAAGAAACTTGATGCAAATGTTGAACTGACTCCAAAGAGGGTGAATAGGTGTAGCTGAAGAATGAAAAATCAGGGAAAGCACCTCAGAGGATGCTGGCATCAACGTCTCTACGATGACAGTTCGTTGACGCTTGGGTTATGACGGAAAAGCAGCTAAAATGGGTATAAAGGAACACCGAAACTAGTCCACAGAAAACTAAACGGAAGTACGTTAAGAATTTCTGAAGTGATACTCATATCTGCTTATCAAGGTTGCAAAAAACTAAAATTCTTATCATTCTTCAGGTGTTTTTTTTAATGAATCATCAGTGCACATTTTATCAGACAGATCAGCATTTGTTAGGAGATGAATAGGGAAAAAAATTAATAAAGACGGTCAAGCAACCCTTCAGTATCATGGCTTGGCCGGTTATTAGCAGTAAAGGCGCTGGTCGCCTGTGCATTATGGTAGGAACAATGAGATAGGCCCAATACATCACTGTGCCGGAGACCAAGAGATTGCTCCAAGTTGAATTGAAGTTTCCAAATGGCGATTTTATTTTCGTGCATGATTCCACACCTTGCTATAAGGCAAAAAGTCAAGATATTTTTGAATGAGAAAAAGTGAAGGTTCTCTGACCTAGGGATTCCCCGAACCTTAACCTGATCGAGAACTTTTTTCGTACTCATGAAACGAAACATTTTTAGAGAAATCATCAGTAACAAACGTCAATTAATTGAGTGTTTGATAGAGGTGTGGCACAGTAGTGAATGGATTAAGATAAACTGTTCAAAACGCACTTCAAGTATGTTTAAACGAATTGAGGCAGCAAAGGGCGTTGGTATTAAATACTGATTACAAAATCGAAAGGTAGAGGTAATTTCAATTCCCCCAATTAGGGGCGGGCTGTTACAGGAACCTTGCTTCCTTCTTCAGCCAAGAACGAGAGTTATATGATGGGTGAGAGAAAGGAGGGGCGGAGAATGGAAGAAAGGCCATGAAAGGTGGAGAAATACTGCCCCAGTGTTTGCCTCAGAGAAAGTATTCTGTTAACTCAAGAAAACCACTTAAAAATCCAGACGGTCTCGGGGATCGAACCCACGACCTCCCGAATGCTAAGTAGACGTGCTAAACACTAAACCACATAGCTCGGTACTAATTAGAATGTAAATAAATACTATTTATACATAATTTTATACGTTAAGTTTAGCCTTTAAATGTATTTGTAGGGGAAAGTTAAAAAGTTGATATTGTGTTTTATTTGTACTTAAACTCAATAACTTTTTCTTATGTTGTAGACCTACAATGAGTTCATCACACTAACGGTAATTAGTATGTTAATTGTCTAGAGTTTTGCACTTTTATACCTTCCCTTGAGAAGACGAATGTAAAATCCTACAAAGATTATGTCAGTAACCAGTCAAGCATATCAAACAGCCATCTTTGTTTCATAATACCGTAAATAAAAATTTTGCTATGGCAGTATCCTGTGATATATGTATCTTGGGTTGCCTAATTTTAAAATGGTAGAGCTGTACTTTCACGTGAATTACCCTTTAGGTTTAGAACATATAGAAATTTTGAGTAGGTATCTTACATTTAGAAACTTTCCTTCAGTTCTGTATTAATTCCAAAATACATGGACATGGAAGTTAATTAAAAGTAATTACTGTACATATTGGCAGTTTTACGTTAGAATGAAAGTTCAAGCAACAGGTTTAAATAGTGAGTATGACGTAAATTATTTTGCAACGGTTGAAAGTCATTATCGTAGCAATAAAGAGCAGTCGCTTATATTTAGTTCCAATTCTTAGCGTGTCCAAAATGTACTGTTTCTACGAAGAACATTGTAGAGATTATAACGTTTCTAAAGCAGTTATCGAAAGCATCTAAAGAGGAATCGTGAACAATTAAGTCAATGTATCATTTGTGTAATATTCGTCATAAAGTGATCAGCTTTTATGCTGATACTTTTTTATTATTCTACATAAGGATGTCATATCCTATTTTGATTTTTTATTGTAAACAGAAATCATATCCAAGGCTGAGTAGCAATATTTTTTCAAATACAAAATGACAGGTAAACATTGCACAAGTACACAAAGTCCACTTGCTAGAAGTGTTCATAGGTATTAGTTAGCTTCTCCACATTTACGCTGAACCCCAACATTTCTATATGCGATGTTGCTAAACAAATTGGTGCATCTTGTTGAAAATATAAAGAACTCAGGAATCAAAACTACAAGGTGCAAAAGGCACGAGGTCGGACATAGGACAAAGAAACAATATGTTTGAGGAAGTTTGAGAAAGGTACTCGGTATTAATGTCTGGGAACACCAATTATATTATACCTAACTTCGATTAAAAAGTTCTATTATACAAACAAAATAATAATTTAAGGAATAAAATACTAAAATAGTAATTATTCAATATGAAAATAACGTAAAATAGATTTTTTGGGTATTTTGTGTTTGTTCAAAGTATTATATGATCCAATACGACTCGAACTTCAAATTTTTTGGGTTATATCACTCACACTTCCTGCTTAATACAAATAATCTCAGTTTAAAAAAGTAATCACCCCCCCCCCCCGCCTCCTCGAGGTAGGATTATTTAAACTGTCAAAACTGACGCTTTTTGTCACTAACCAACAAGTTTTCGAAATATAAGAGTCCAATCGAAAGTACTTATCGTATTACTACAGAAAATATTGATGTGGTAATAATTTGTTTCTCTGGCAAAAGAACTCAAGAGTTTATAAGTAAATGTAGCATTAATAGACAAACGTATATAGATGAATGTCTAGAAAAACGCTTGTTGGTTTTTATCAACAGTCATGAGGGTTCTGTAATATTTTGGTCAGGTCTCGCTATAGCTATTAATTCTTCTAGGACATTAGAATAGCATGATCTTAACAAAGTCTGATTAATTTACCGAACTGCCCCGAATTTTGGCTAATTGAACGATATTGGACCATAATCCCTATAGAAGGCTGTGCCAACATATTTGCGTCTGTCACCTTTTCTACTACACCGACTGGGCGGAATTCATTCGCCATCGTTCCTGTCCTGTCTTTTATAACGCACCGATAAGCAAGTACGTCAGTCAGCGGAAGTAGTGTATGGCATGACACGTCTCCTTACAAATTAGATTACCGCTAATCCCACCGAATTCCACCTGCTGCATTGCTTCCTTAGAAATTGATGTAATTCTCATTGCTAAATGTTTCCTACTGCTGTTTCAGTATTATTAGCAGCATTAAGATATCTTTTATCTCTTTTGTACATTATTGTGAACACTCTTAAACCAAAATTCGATCTAATAAAAGTTGTTTTTCCTGCAGTGCTCTTTGGTTACTAAAGACGTTAAAAAAATTTTTCTGTAACTCTTTTATATACAATTTAATTTAAACAATGCACACATTATTTTGTTAGAATAAGCCCACGCATGTGGTGGGCTTAAAAGCTAATGAAAATAAGTTAAAGAAATCCAGAGAACAAACAAAAAGGTACACAGATTTCTAAGAAAAATGGTGGCAGTTATATGACAGTTGCGGACAATTTTGAACAAAATTGCATGAGTGGCCTAAGAGAAAGCGCCAGAAAATTCTATTTAATAATTGAAAGTCTTGAATATGTACTGGCACTTCTATACTAAAGCGTTTAAAAGACAATAAAAAGTTTACATGTTTTCCCTTTTTTAAATAAAAATAACTTCGCTTCTCAGGTGATCACCCTTTATCGCCGACACTCTTTATATCGTGTATTTACAAAAAACTTATTTAGGGCAGGCGTTGGAAAGAAAGATAGAAAATCTAGTCATGTCTTAACTAAGTTTGTAGGTGAATGCCAGATTGCATTTTGATTATGAAAACATCTGTCAATGTGACAGGCAAAAGTTTACACTGCATTAAGTTTATTTCTATCAAGCAAAATGGGAAATAAGATGGCATTTACCACAATAACAACGGGTGTATTAATCATAATAGTCAATAAAAATTGTTGTTATTAAGTGTTTTTTATATTTTTAGGAAAATATTTCAAGATCAAGACGTAATTTAGTTCTCTCTGACTTATGGTAGTTCATTTGCTTCAATGGGTATATTGGGTATGAATCAAGTTTGGCAAACTTCAATTTGATTATGGCATGCTGCGAATTAGTTTTTTAAACACACGATATAAGATGAATATAAAGTTCATCTCAAAGACAAGCTTTTATTTAAGTATTTAATTTAAGGGTTTCTGATTTTCTTACAATTCTAAGTATCTTGATTTGCTACGTTCTATAACGTGGCATACTATCCCAAGTAGTTCATTGTTGTGAACTTTTTCTTTATAACCAAGTAAGAGAATCGGAAAAATACTAAATAATGAATTCACTGTTAACGTTTGGCCCTGTTTTGAGGCATCTTGCGAAGTAGTATATTATTTATCAATATTGTATAAAGTTTTCCGATTGTACTACTTAATTTTTTTATTTAATTCAATGTTGTTTAAACTAATTACTTGCGTCGGACTTTAGCCCGAGATTTACATTATTAGCCCACTATATGCAGGTTGTGTCCAACAGTTTTATATTAAATAAGAGAGTTATGACAATTTACGAATATATGAGAAACGGTATTAAACATTAGCTCATCTCATAGTAGTCTAAAAATAAAGCAGTTATTTAAAAAAATTATCTGTAAAACTATAATGTGTGATATAAGCTAGTTTTTACAGCATCTTGTGTTAAGACTTAAATTCATAAACTTCTATTGTACTTTATTTCATTTTGAAATTGGAATATTATGGCGGAAGAACTTCACTTCGAATTTTAAAATTTATGGGATACAACATACAAGTATATGTTATTTCGGTCCTGACGTCTCGCATTGTGCTCTTCAGTAATCACCGAACTCATGTATAGCTCTTTTCTGATTTGCACTTAACATTATTATTATTATTACATATTTCCGTCAAAATAATTTTTAAATGATAAAATATATTTTGGTTTTTTTGGACGAAACTTGGATTTTTGTCATTGGTAGTAATATTTGTAGGTTATTAATGACAATTATATGATCTGTTACAAAATAAATTAAATAAGGGTTGGCCATGGAAAATGTGATTCAATTATAAATTGTTTGTATTCTATTGTAAAAGTAATTATAATTGTAGCTTAATTCAGGTATGATAACAACAACGGTGATGGCAGTTAATTAATTGTAAAGCTTGCTGTTAGTCTTATTTTTCATGGCTAACCGTTATGTAATTTCTTTCTGAACACACGGTACGAACAATAATGCAAGAAAAACAAATTAGAAAAGAAAAGGTTTACAATTTTGTGTGAAGGATAGGTATACAAAGGGTTTTTGCGAAGATGTAATGTGCTTCTAGGTAGTACTCGTAATATTAACTACGGAAATATGGCAATTTGGTCTGGCTTGGTTATTGATTTCATTAAAGCCATTGCGACAGAAAACAGTATATAAAAGCGATAAAATTTTGAACAAACATGTACACGAAGTTCTAATTCAATTTTATTGAGATGGTGTGGGGTCTGCGTAAGAAGTAATATATAAATCCATCCTCTTCATTTCAATGGATAGACTTGGGAATTTATGGCTTAAATAATTTTCGACATTTACTCCAGATATATGAAGAAAAGCAATGAAGATTGCCCAACAGTTATTAAGGACGATTGCACCAAACGACTAGGCAACTGTGCAATACATGAGCCTCGTTGATATATTTTTAAGAAGATTCAGATGATACATTTATGGATGTGGATAATGAAAAAACAAAATAAAAGTTTCTACAATTTTTAAAGTACAGTAATCAAATCCAAAGTTGCCTTAAAATAGTTATTTATGTATTTACTGTATAAAAACTAGTTTTATGGCTTGAGTTAGAAGCTAAATCACATTTACACATGTATTGCATACATGACTTTTTGTAAAACAACAAATAAAATAACACATTTTGAAGTAAACATTCTCAACACCATATGAATTTTTGGCAGTATGAAAAACACTGTTTGACATACGTAATACAATACCAACCTCATGGCTGAAGCTGCTCACTACGAATTTTTTTACGCATTCGATACGCCTTGGATACGGTTCTTTATGCTTTCGATACTGTTATTATACCTTCGATATGGCTGTTTTTGTATAAAATTCTATAATAATTAACTTTTGACTTTGACTAAGATGAGTAAGGTGTAAACTTGAAGGCGAGAGTGCAGAAAATGCGTTACTACACTACTGCTCAATAAAAATAAAAATGTATGTCAGTTATGCATTGCAGCTATATTGAAGAAACTAATTTTTTTAACTAGTTGATAATGCTAAGCCTAGCATTCCGAGCAGAACTCTTAGACAGCACTTAAAATCTTGCTTAAAATATATTTTTTATTTATCCCCCATTTTCTCTTTGTTTCTTACGATGTTGGAGATTGGTTTGTCAGCGATTCCTATTCTCCTTTTTCATTTTCTATTCGAATTTGAAGTTAAAATTTGAACATTTCTAAGGAAAGCACATACTGATGATCAACACACACAACGAACTTCGTCGCTCCATTTTTTCCTTGTTCCTTACAAGGTAGGATGTTTGTTCTGTATACATTCCTATTCTACTTTTTCATATTATATCCGAATCTGACGCCGAAACTTAAAAATTCCGAAAGAACGAACCCATATGGGACACACAGTTAATAAATTCAGGTACGAACGTGACATAGACAATAATACATACAATCTACTTTATTTTCGTGTCTGTTTTCACCATACAATTATCCTGCTCTATGATTTAGTATATTGTCGATGTATGTGTTATTGTTCTCAAGCTTATTTAAGTGCGATGCTAAACCACTAGTAACCCATAAGCATAATAGAAGAATTTTGATGCTCAACAAAAATTGACTAATACTAGTTCAATGGTTTGACATGATGCATCTTTGCCACTAATTACAAACAGTTATGTATAACGTTACTTCCTAAATAATCCAATGTTTCTATTATTATTATTATGGTATGTTTTAAACATTAAATAGCTATTTATATATCAAGCGCAAAAAGTGTATGTTTATATACTAAGTGCCATAAACACACTTTTTGCTGTTGTTACATTTAATTTTCTACGATGGTCACAGAAGTATATAACTTTAGTTTGGGGAAGTGTTTTCTCTTACACTTTATTGAATATTGTAGGTTAGGTTGACATATATACTTACGAAAAGAGTGTGATTTACGTTTTTACTGCACGTTGCCATGGTAACGTGCAAAAAACCTTATTCGAGCTTTTAACATTAAAAGCGGTAGAAACAGCTACTTTTGAGACAGTGCCAAAAGCAATCGCTTTTGACACGATCATAGAAATAGTGTTTTTGACTGATCAACGAGATGTTTGCTTATAAAACAGAAATGAAAAGAAATAGCCATATATGTTGCATTTCATCTATATCTATTTTAAAAGATATTTTATTGTGATGATGAAACGACCAAGGTAAGGAAAAAATATAAATAGAATAAATATACAAATCAACAATAAAAGAACGGAAAATTTTTCAGAACTGATTCTAAATAACGAAAAAAGTGAATATAAAAGATTTGTCCCGAAATATTTTATTCGCAAAAAATTTCGTATTAAAGATTACTAAGTAGTTATGAAGAGGCTATCTCTTATAGGTTCCAGAAACTTGTTACAGATTTTTGTCGTCAAAATAAATTTGTCTCTTTTGTTCGATTTCTCTCTTTTCAACAGTTTATGCATACAAAAATAAAATACAAACGTGGTGATCTTCTATCTTTAATTAACTAATATTCTCTGGTGCGTAGAAGTTGTGGGAGCTATGGGAGCCAGTGGTCTCCACAAATAAATTTCAAATAGGCTTGGTGTGCAAACAAATTATTCTTTTTTCCTGTTTCATCATATAGTATTTAACATTACTAGCTTGGTAATAGGGTTTTTACTGGCGAATACCTTCTTGAGCCAGTAAAATCTGTTACCTTGCGTGTATTGTTGAATATTTTATTTGTTTCTCACTTGTAAATAACTAGAAATTTACCATTTATTCAAAATGTCAAACTGACAAGCAACTAAATTCATCAATATGGCATATACTACGGAAGACAACTCTGGCTTTGCACGCTATCATTTATCTATGAGCACGGGTGTAAAATTTTACTGGCTAGCCAGTTAAGAAACATTTTCAAGGTGAATACAGTGACCTGATAAATTGATGTTTACAAGTGAGGAACAAATAGATTTATTTTACCAATTTCTTATAACAATTAACATAAAAATGTATAAGCTTGAATTATAATAAAACCCCCCCTCTGTAAATCACCTAATTTATATCACACAATATATCTCTTTCATATCTATAATAATGCGAAATTACCATGGTTTCTGTCAGTTTAATAAAGTTAAAATCCAAATGTCAAAATCTAACCGCGGTTAAAAATGTGCCAGAATTTAATCGCTTCTGAATCATTTTGGAATTATTACTAAAGGTGCTTTACCAGTTGAATTTTATCTACTTATTTAGGAAATAATCATGCCGAATATCCCACGTGTATGTAAACTAGCCTGAATAAATTCTTACCATTGCTTGTAAAAATGTTTTGCTCTGAAGAGATATATCTCGTAAATTTTTGGCGCGCGACAAATTTTCTTGACAAATTTCTTAGCAAAACATTCTGACAAAAGACGTCAAAATTTAATCGGCAATTTTAATGCACTTGTAATGTTACCGTTGAATATTAGTTCTACAACCAATAATTTGATTAAAAAATATTGTGGTAAAATGAATAATACTCATCGGTTGAGTAAAGGACATAAGAGTAGAGAATTTAGTACGTTAACAAATAAATAAATCAAATTTGGAGTTTTGGCCGTCGATGCTGGGTTTTTATGGAGGCTCTATTTTTTTTATTAAGGTTTGATTGCATGTTTTCTACTTTTCTGCTTTTCAGAATAACTAGAAAAGTAAAATAATAGTTCAGTAAGATAGACTAAAGAGCCTCTTAAAACTTCTGTATACACCTTGGCTCTAGGATTAATAGCGGAGCAAATATTTTAGCATTAATAATTTAACATGGGATTTTGTATGTTGCACAAGGAGCACATTATATAGAAGGTGTAGAACATTTAGATCTAGAAGATCTTGTAAATATATAAATGATTTCATAAGTGCTTTACGAACTAGAATTTCTGTTTTTGGGTCAGGTTGCTAAATTATAGATTTTTAACTAAATATATTTTTACTAATTTTAACATGTAAAGTGTCATCTTTCAAAACTGACTTTTCGTAACTAGCTATGAAATGAAAATATTTCACAACTAGTGATAAAAAGCAAGGTCTACACATTACCCTTTTGCTGTAACGTAACAATTTTCTCTCTTTATTTAGCTATACGAAACTGGATGAAGCAAGCAGTTTTTGGTCAGGTCTGCTGTAAGTGTGGCTAAGAGGAGAAACGTCGGATTACATAGGTCAAGAATGTCTTGGTTTGGATAATGTGCTATTTAGAGCATCCCTTACTTTAAAGATTAGGTATATGTGAAATTTATTCTACAGTCTACTACCTGCGATCTAAATGATCTTTTTAAATTTCAATGCAATATTAGACATATGTTTTAAACGCTATGTTTTGTTATTTCTGACGTCACATCAACACAGTAATGTGTAGACTTTACCATGTTATGATGGAAAACTTTTATTCTCTAGACTAGAGGGCTGTTGATTTTTTTTATATTTACTTTATGTTGGCAGCAATTAGTATATGTTCTTAATAATATAATTTATACGGTTTAACAGAATCATTTAACTTTTACAGAATGTTTAATACTGAACACAAAGTGGTATTGTGTATGGAAAATGGACTAAATTACTTTAAACTTCTGTAGCTGTTTTTGTTATTAACATTTTTATGTACAGAAATAGTTGTAGTTGTTAAAATTACATTATTAATATAATAATATAACCTTAAACTATCAGATGTAAAATGTTAATGTCACTTTAACTGTCAACATACATAAAAAAACATCTCCAAAGAGCTTTAGAGGATTTTCTTTGAATTTAATTTATGTTGGCAGTGTTGAGTAAAGGTACTTAACAATATACCATACACAATTTTGACAGAATTACTTAACTTTAACAGAAGGTTGAATACTGAAGACAAAGTGTTCCTGTGTATGGAAAATGGAGGAAATCACTTATAACATCAATAACTTTAGATGTATTTGATTTGTTAAAATGACATTACTGATATAATCTTAAATTGAAATATATAAAATACCAGTGTGACTTTTAGTATCACGGCTGCCAACATAAATTTTTAACAAAACAATACCTCAGTCCTCTAAGAGGATAAAAGTTTTCGATCATACGGTATATCAAATGGCATGCGAAAACTCGAAGACTTGACTAAAAAATCACACTTTTCTCAAAATTAGAAAAAAATCTTGTAAAAAAACAAGTTAGGAAATGCGATTTAGTGTAATTTGTATGACTTTGTCAGATATCGCTACGCTCATACCGCAAAATCCCACTCGTTACACAAAATAAAGTATTTCCTAACTGATGGTATTATAAATAGCTATTGCTTTGCTTTTTATATACATTGATGTGATAATCTGATAATAAATAACCGATTGTTTATTATTAAACTACATTTTTTTGCATAGTGATCGTGAAAGTCGTCTTTTTTTAATGCAAAGATCGTGAAAAGTACACTTTTTTTAACTAGTTTATTGAAATGTCAATTTGACAGTTGTCAGTTCCGAAATTCTTTTCGACTAAATTTCGAGTTACAAGAGGTCACTATGCAAAAAACTACGTGTACAATACGTTTTGAAAGTCCCTTTTTTCATTTATTTGCTTGATCAAACTGCAAATTCATGAAAAAAAGTATGACTTTCAAAACTAGTTGTACAGATTACTATTGATGTAAAATTTTTTTAGCAAATAGTATTTTGTTGAGTAACTAGTAACTAAAATCTACTATTATAGCATTAAGCTAAAAATTGATAATAGACAATTCAAAAATATTATAACTCGTATTAATATACCAAGTTATACTAGAAATATACATATTCATTGAAAATATGCTGGCCCCCACAGTCTAAAAACGCCCCTACGCGTCTAAATATTTTTATATTTTTAAAAGAATATTACTGAAAGAGAATATAGTAAAGCGAATGTCAAGTATCTACATATTTCAAGAACAAACCAAATTTTATCCCAACCAAATTAATTTAGTCTCTTCTCTAGTAGCAATCTTTAGTAACTTCAAAAGGAAGGTCTTCATGTCACATGTTCATATGAACTATTTGACTTATTTTTGGTGAGTAGAAGCATTACTAAAAAAGTATTAGTAAGTCTTTTTAATAATTATAATATATAAATTCAGAACAATAATATTTCAGTGTATAGTAGCGATTGACCAAGTGTGATGAGTGTGAACATGCAGTGGTAGAATTTTTAAACATTTTAACTTAAACATTGGCTATTGTTTTGAACAAATAAAACACGATACAGCATAGCTCTGTAGGTGGATGTACATTGAGGTTGAGACTAAGAGTCAAATGATACAAATATTGGTTATATCAAGGCGAAGCATTTTTTGTAAATTGTGAAAATTGGTTTAAAATGGCCATGGTGTAGAGCGATTTCTGTCCCATTTAACCAACTTTATTTCTTGTAAGGTTTCCGAGATCCTTGTGATTGGAATCGTTAAGCTGGACACCCTGTATATTGTTAATGCAAGTGTTCTCAAGATAAAAATTGTTTCAGTAGATTAACTTGCTTACACTGATGATTGTTATTAGGGTGACATTTCTGTTTTTTGACTTGTTAAATGATTGTCACCTTTTTTTTTAATTTAAAAAACATTCATGGTCTGCTATGATTCACATGATAATTGATTATGGTATAGATGTGGTGGATGTGATGATGTGATAGAAGCTACCGACTCCTGAATTTTAAAAATTGATGTCTACTTTACCAGCTGTTTGCCTGTTGTTGTATTGTATATACTATGGTGAGGTAGAAAGTGTCTCTTTGCTTAAAATTCTATATCGAGTCGAATCAACCGTAATGTAACAAATCTATGCCATTTACCGCTGCGTCCGCCGCATTCCATCCCTTGCATGGTGGCGTGCTCGGGCAGCATCGCGGGGTTGAGGTTCAGGTTGGGGTAAAACTCCAGCATCTCGCAGTCTCTAATCCTCGAAGGCGAAAACAACAACAAAGGCTCACTCGGTTTCACCACGCACTAGCTCATGCTGCGGAAGCGCGCCGAAAGTGGTCGAAATTTGGTCGAAATTCGGCCAAAGCCAGCGACCCCGATGGGAGATGCACTACTGTCGGTTCGCTATAGATTGTTGGTGACACCAGATTCGGGGAGGGTCAGGGTGTCAAGCGTCGCGACGCGCTCCTCCGCGCGAGAAGCAGCGCGCGGCCCGCCCCCGGCGCACGCCATTGGGGGGGCGGCGCCTCGGCGCCCTAATGCACACGAGGGCAGATTAAGCGCCGATCCTGGCATCAGTCTTGGCCCAATGGTTCGCTCGGCCCCACTCCACTGAAAAACGGCTCCGGATTATTTTACTTTCAGGCGAAAATAGCACCGAACAAAGAACAAGACATTTTTCTGCTTGAATGTTTTGGAGGAAAGTTCGATTCGCCGCTGTCTTTGCTAGAGCTTGTATCTTGTCGAGTTTTATTTTTATGCGATTTGGAGAGGGCGATGAGTTTCTTTGAAATTTTTGTAAAACATAAATTAGTATTTGCAAACGGTAATTCAAACCAATCTACTTAAATAATTTTTAACTTTAAAATATTAATATTTATAATATACAGAGTGTCCCACTTAACTATTAACATCACGAGGATTTTGAAACCTGTAAGGGGTACGAAGTTGGTTAAAAGGGACAAAAGCTGCGTTACATTGCGATGAACTCCGGCCAATTTTCACATTTCAAAAAATGCATGCTTGGTTATACTTCGCTTGGTGTATTTATGTAAATAAATGTACTATGGTGAGCGGATTGCCCCGGGAGCAAATGCTCGGCTCTCTGACGGCCGGTCCGGGTTCGATTCCCGGCGACATTATAGAAGCATTTTAAAAATTGTACGCTCTCCGGTTACCACGCTAACACCTGTGGTAGTCGTTAACCTCTGAAAAGGAAACTTTTCGTCAATTTTTGACGGGCAAGGCTAGCACCTACCCGACTTACGCGTAAAGAAGACTTATAGATTCACAACTTTGTGAAACTAAACAGACCACATGTCTAATGTAAGAGACAAAAAAAGAAAAAAAAACTATCGCTAAAAAACTAAAACGTTTTTTAGCTGTGTGAATCTGAGAATTGGCAACTGGTATAGATATGTTTTAAATTTAAGGGTTTAGAAACTTCACTGTCAAACAAGGCTAGGATGCTTTCTGTTTAAAAAGCTAGAATTATTTCTTGATTTGTAATCGGTATAACTATTCGGCAAATTGCACATTTATTATCTTTTTTAATTGTTCTGTTGTTAATTGTTGATGTGAGAAATTACAGGTTTGCATTACTGATATGACAGTTAAGGTTTGTTTAACCAACTGAAATAATAACAATTCAGAATTGGTGTATGTAGTTCATCTATTTGGAACTATAGTACACCTTTTTACTTTCCTCGTCTAAAAAAAGGAAGAAAGCAGAGCAATCGCAAAAAAAATCACTTTCAATGATTTCTTCAAATCTTCAAGTTTCAGAGTCCCTGATTGCAAAAAACAAAGGTTTTCTCAATTCCGTTTGTCTGTCTGTCTGTTTGGTGGCGGTATACCCCAAAAACTATTTGTTGGAGGAAGATAATATTTTGCATGAAAGTTATATGCCTACTTAATATAAAACCGAGGACATTTCGAACAAATATATACTGGATGAACACATTACAAAAATTAAATTTTATTTATTTTTGCGTTAACTGAGAAATAGATAAAAGTAGTAACTTAAACATAGGTCAGGATTTATATTTGATGAAAATAGGAGCTAAAAGATACAGGGTAATATGGTAAAAGAATCAAAAAGTTAGTTCTGCGAAATTCAGCCGCGCATTGCCAAGCCGAGGGCAGTCCTCGATTGGCCCGTGGATCAGACGGGTGGATTTAAATTATAGTCGGCAGGCGCCGTAGTTCGAATCCCATCGCCGGTGTTGTTTTTTTATTTGAAATTGTTCTAATTTGCATTAACTTTCGAGGGAAGGTCGTGCAGTATAACTCAAAAAAATTTTTTTAGAGGAACACAACATTTTGCATGGAGATTATATGTCTACCTGGCCGAGAAAATTTCGGTCAAATTATATACAGGACGAGCATCTCAGGAGAATAAAATTATTTATATTTTTGCGTTAACTGAAGAACTATTAGTTAAATAAAAGTAATAGTTTTCACATAGTTTTGAGGAAAAATGAAATATTTTGTACTCGATGTATACCTTATAGAAATTAAATTACTGTTTTGTTTAAAATTTTAAAATTTTTTTATCTAAAAATATCCACTCAGCATTTAGTAATATTATAATTGTTGGTGGTTTTCTGGTTGAATATAACTTTGTTTAATTAGCACTGTTTGAAGGTTGCCCACTCATTTTGTTTAATTTGCGAAAATGGAGACTATGATTTAAGTTAATGACTTATTCGTGGAATCACTTAACTTCAATTGTAATTTTGTAATTAAATGTTATAGTGCCACGACTGCCAGAGCCTTTGGCACTGATTTTAGATGGTACCTAACATTATGGTATTACATTGTTACAATATTTAGATTAATTGTAATCAAATGATATTAATTCGATTCAACCCTGTTTTGAATTTACTTGTTTGCGAAGCTATTTATTAACGTTTTATCAACAGTAATATCCCAAGTGCATTAAAATAGCCGATTAAATTTTGACGTTTTCTGTCAGAATGTTTTGCTA